>PVJH01011621.1:0-38224 GCA_004026705.1 Nesogale talazaci | reverse complement strand
AAAGTCAACTTCTTTAGGCCCCTCCTCATAAGAGGAAAATTGGTTAACTTCCTCACAAAACTCTGGCTGCTCTATAACTATAAACCTCAAGGGTAAACATCTAGACTATAAGAAACGAGCCTGTTATAAACATCTTGAGCTCAGTCTTGACTAAACAAAACCTTTTATTTATATCAGCCCACAAAGATAAAGAATTATTTTACTCAGTGGAAGAAGTAAACCATTGCTTACTCTGCTCTTGGTGATATTCTCCTTGCTTTCCAGACAGATTGAGAATATTTTCAAATTCTACAATCTTAGAGGAGGACGAAATGGGAGCACAATTAACAGGCGTTAGAAAACAGCTTTCAAAAAGGTTCTGCTGTTTTGGAAAGTCATCAAGCTTGAAGTATAATAAAGATACCGTTCCTTTGTTTTTAAACTCAAGCTAGTTATAAGGGGAACTTAAGAAAAATATGCTTCTGTCTATGCTTAAACGAGGAGATATGGTAAGATGGTTTTAATAATTCAGGGCCATTGCTTAATGGGTTTTCTTATGTCATCCCTGGGAACAAAATTAATTTCTATGGGATCTTTCTATTCATGTAGCTCCTGGTGGGAATATCAAATCATTGGTAAAGGGATTCTTGAATTTTAGAGTTTGCCAATATCAGAGTGTAAATATTACAATCATGTCTTATTTCAATCCACCAACTAAACATCATTAGTTCTGGAGCTGGGAAGAAATGTGCAATAGACCACCATTAAATACTAGATTTATCTTCCACAGAATTAATAAGAATAAAATTGTATAAAGTAATTAGCAAGTAATGAGTTAGGGTTATTGATGACATCTGTTTTTAATATGAAGTCTTCAATTAGAGATCAACATAAATTTTCGTTTTGTTTTGTTTGTTTTTCTATTTGTTTTTTTGTTTTGGGCATCACTGCCCTCTGGTGGTGGGAGTAGGAGACCCAGCCTTTGCTCCTGTGGAGCCACTGCTGAATTGAATCTCCATCCCAGTTGGCCGCAGTCCCGCGTACAACCACTACGCCACTGGGGCTCAGCCCAATATAAATTTTTAATGGCTGTGCTTAACAATCACCCTCAGAATCCCCCAAGTGGGACAACGGGCTCCCGTGAGCTGGTGAAATCTGACTTCAATGTCCCACTGCATATGTGGTACATCTCCCAGTAAGCATAGCTTCTACAAGCTGACCAGTTTTAGACACAAACACTAATGAATAGAATCACAGCACATGTAAATAAGACATTATATCAATAGCCAATGAAGGTTATTTTGTACTCCTTTGTGTCTATATAATTTTACAGAATGATAGGAAATAGAAAAATTATTGTTGGCAAGTCAATTCTCATCATGGCAATCTTTTGTTTTAGAGTAGAACTGCTCCACTTAAATTATTATCCATTTATTTTGTATGAAAGCTTTAGGAAAGGAAAAGCACCCAGCCTTTCCCCCTTGATAATCCTGAGTACACTTGATCCACCAGCCATAAAGTCAACAGCCAATAACAAGTCAAGGACTGGACCCAGGGACTTTGTGTAGACTGAATGTGGTACAGTGTACTGTTGACGGACTTACAGCAACCCTACACTACTGAAAGGACCTCACCCATAGGTTTATTATGCTACTATCTATAAAGGAGCAGAGAATCAGATATGCTATTCTATGGATCTGCTGATAGGCTTAAATCATTAACCTTTCAATTAGCAATCACAAAGGTTCCCAAATAGAAAGGTAGCAAGAAAACTACTTCAGTGTTGAGAAACTTCAGAGACCCAACTTCCTCTAAATTTTCATGAAGATTATCATGGGTGTCATATGAGTCATTTTCCTGCTTCAAAGACATGGTTCATACAGGTAGTCACATTGCATTCCAACAGCATGGGACCTCTCCTGCAGGGGATCCATACTTTTACCCTGGGTTTGTTGTTGCTGTAATTATCTTCCCCATGGTTTTTTACAGCCAGCCACCAACATATCAAGTCAACAGGCCTCTCACTGTCTTCTCTCAATATCCACTTTATTCTCCTCATGGGATCTTTCCCTTTGGCTTTGGCATTCATTCCTCTTTATCCTTTTGTTTGTTTGTTAAAGAATGCATATCGCCAGGGCTTCTTTCACTACAGAATAAGAATATTCTAATGTTAGGTGAGCAAAAATCTGTGTTTTCAAAAGGGACTTTGGTGATTGTCAGGCCTTTCAAGTCTGAAGATCATCGATTTGACTTACTAAATATGAACTAGATGTTAATCTGAGAAAAATAGAACACTGAATACAAGGTCTAATAATTCATTGAATACAAACTGTAAGCAGTTATAGTACAGAGCTTTCAGTGCTACAGCGTACAAGTCATCAGGATCAGTACTATAAACAAAACAATGAAGCAAGCTCAAGAGAGGAGATTTGTTTACCTAAGAAGTAAGGGTTAATCCAGGCAGTAAAGAAACTTATGTTTCGCTGGACCTCCATATTCAAGAGCAAAAGGGGCTGACCGTGAAGTACATGGACTTAACATTAGAGCCTTCTTACATTTGGACTTAATCCTCTAGGACAAAATTGCCATTGTTTGCTTGGGAAGAATTACTTGGCCCCTATACAAATGCAGATTTCCAAGTAACAGAGACTATGATTTAGTGGGGGAGAGAGAAAAACTAGGGAAAGAATAGTTTGAAGAGAAATGCTGCTTAAGAAGCCTGCTGTGAGAAAGTCTCACTTTCAGATATACGTTGTTCACATTTATAAATCATGTACCTTTGTCTTGGTTCCATTAAAGTTTGGATCTCTTTAACGTGTTGAAGAGCAAAGACAAAGCAAAGACATCACTTTAAGGACGAGGCGCACCCGACGCAAATCACGGCATGTGCATTTGCCTCCTACGCATGTGAAAGTTGGACACTGAGTAAGGAAGACTGAAGAAGAATCGATGTATTTGGATTATGGAGCTGGCCAAAAATAGGGAAGGTGCCTTGCGCCATCCAAAGAACAAACAAATCTATCTTGGAAGAAGTTCAGCCAGAATGCTCCTTAAAAGCAAGGACGGTGAGACGTGGTCTCACAGACTTTAGATAGGCTGTCAGGAGAGATGATTCCCTAGAGAAGGGCATCATGCCTGGTAAAGCAGAAGGGCAGCCAAATTGAGGGAGACCTTGTTGAGAGTGGTGCAGGGTCAGGAGGTGGGAAGTGCATTGTTCAGTGGCACAAAGGGTCTCTAGGAGTTGGAACCTGCTTCACAGAATCCAACAACAACCACAGCTCATCCACGTAGGAGTCCAAACTAAAGCCCACATGGACCTCTTCTCTCTTTTACACATAATTGGACCTGGAGTGTGAATAACACAGTTATTTATTTCCAGTGTGTTATTCTTTTTCCTTTTCCCCAGCAGTGGAAGTAGCACACAATTCACATATCATACGAATCAATAGTTCAACCACATCAAGAAGAGTTGTACACAGAGTTTTAGAACACTTCTTCATTCTTGAACTCATCATTACTGGCTCCTTGTTTCCTCCCAACTCCTCGTAGCACACTTCCAAGGAGACATGAGCCTGGCTGTTGGCTGTATAGCTTTACTTATCTTGGATTTAATACACAGAAAAAATTAGCATTGACAACAAAATAACTGAAAAGAATTGATTGAAAACAAAGCAGAGTATCTTAAAAATGAGAAGCAATTTAGCATCTGGGGTCTTAAATGCTTGAAAGTAAACAAGCGACCATCTAACTCAGAAGCAACAAAGTCCACATAGAAGAAGCACACCAGTCTGTGTGATCATGAGGTGTCGAAGGGATCAGGTATCAGGCATCAAAGAACAAAAAACCATGCCATTGTGAATGAAGGGGGTGCAGCTTGGGGACCAAAGCTCATCTGTAGGCAACTGGACATCTCCTCACAAAAGGGTGGTGGGAAGGAGACCAGACAGTCAGAATGCTATGCAGCAACAATGAAACATACAACTTTCCTCTCGTTCTTAAATGCTTCCTCCCTACCACTATCGTGATCCCAATTCTACCTTACAAATTTGGCTAAACAAGAGGATATATACTGGTACAGATAGGAACCAGAAACACAGGGAATTCAGGACAGATGACCCCTTCAGGGCCATTGCTGAGAGTGGCAATACCAGAAGGTGGAGGGGAGGTGGGGTAGATTATAAGGATCTATATATAATCTCCTCCTGGGAGGATGGACAAGAGAAAAGTAGGTGAAGGGAGACATCAGACAGTGTAAGATATGACAAAATAATAATTTATAAATTATCAAGGGTTCATGAGAGGTGGAGTGGAGGAAGGGGAAAAATGAGGAGCTGATCCCAAGGGCGCAAGTAGAAAGCAAATGTTTTGAGGATGAGGGCAACAAATGTACAAATGTGCTTAACACACAATGGATGGATGCATGGATCGTGATAAGAGTTGTATGAGTCACCAATAAAATGATTTTTTTTAAATAAGGGAGCTCAAATGAAAGTGTGCTAAGTTTTAACCTAACTGCACCTGCAACCTCCGACTCCAGTAGTTTCTGTTCAACATCAAGGCTATTCACATAATGAGCAAAGCATATGACTCATCTCACTGTATGTCTCATGATTCCAAATGCAAGCAACTGATACCTGCCAAGTCATCAGTTCCCTGTATTCTCCCTAACAATCAGGAATATAACAATATGCAAATCTAACATTTAATGAGGACTTACGTGTCAGGCTTTGTCCACACATTCAGTCATTTAAAAAACAACAATTGTATGAGGTAGGAACTATGAAATCTCCATTTTACAGATGAGGAAACGGGCTTAATAATCTTATTTTTTAAATGCTGGCTCCAAATTCCATGCTATTACTGAAATATATGAAGTGTGTCATCAAGCTACACTGCTTCCACCTACTGTACCCCACTCTATTACTGATACAGTTCTGTGACACCACAAATAAGCAGCAGCCCTTTACTAAATAAATATATTTTCACACTTTCAAGAAGGCTAGACTGTCACCTCTAGGGGAAGATTTCTCTGGTGGCCTTCAGGAAAGGTCTTTGGGTTTTTTGGGGGGTTTTTTTTGGACATATGATAGCTGATTCCCTGGGGTGCTCAAGTGGCAAGGTACCTATCTTACCCCAACTCTGCCTGTTTGCTTGCTAGCTTACCCCACTCTACGCATACGCCTCAAAGGAGATCAATTTAAGACCTCTGAGGCAGACTTATCATCTAGGCAAGGGTCACTAGGAGCGGGAATCGATTCAATGACAGTGGGTCTGGGGATTTTATATTACTCATCCCTCACGAATATAAAAAAGAAAAGCCATTCTCAAAAGGGATTATAAGTACAGCTACAGGGGATTGAGAGGACCCCTGGTGTGCCACTCTTTACGCACTGAACTGCAACCAACGTGTAGTTCGAGACCACCAGCTACTCTGTGGGAGAAAAATAGGCTGTGCATTCCGGTGAGGAGTTACAGTCTTGGAACCCACAGGGGCTGATGTATCACAAGCCAGCATCAGGTAGAAGGTAGGGAGAACAGGGGTTGAACGGCTACCCAGGCAACACCACACAACCTATAAACCCCCTGAAGGTGCTGTTTAAAGAGTGACCGTGTGCAGGAAAGGTACAATGAAATTATACTTAGTAGCAATCATTTTTTAATGGTTCAGGTTAGAACCCTCTATTTAAAAAAAATAAATGGAGACTCTAAGGCACTATAAATATTTGAAAATTTCTCAGGCTGAGATCTGATAGTTATGCCACACTGACTTCTACCTGGATAGAATCTTGATTAAAAACTTCTGTGTCTTCACATTCCCAAAGCTTCACTCATCAGGAGAAGTCCATGCAGGGGTGCAGCAGTAGAAGTCACCGTACCCCATTGCCTTTAAAACCATGATAATCTTTGCCTGTGACAGTCTAGTGAAGTGTGCGTATCTTAAATATTACCAAATGTCTCATGATCTTTGTTCCACAAAATACTGAATCCCTTTTGGAGAATGAAGCAGCAGAAGACACTATTCAGGACAATAAAAATAGGTTCTAATGCTCCCATAGCTTATAATTAGTTTCCATTCAATCATAAGCAGTTCTCTTTAATTCACTGCTTGAAATAAAATGCTAATAAGGCAAGAAAAAAAATGCAACTCTAGGACAAAGCCAGAAAATGGCCTTCATTTCTTTTCTTTTGACATGCACAAGATGGTTTTGATCATATCAATGAGAGGGAAATGAAAAAGTCTCTCCCACAAGAGTTGGTTAAATTACATCCATTTGCAGTGATTAAAAATCTGAATTTAAAAGGAACAGTTAGCCTGCAAAAAGGTGAAAGGCACAGCAACTGAAATTTGAATCTTCCTACCTTGATGCAAAAGATTCTAGACCCTTAAAGAGGTTGTTCTTAAATATTTTCCTTTTTCCACATTATTTTTTTCAGCTCCTAATAAATTCTAATTATTTACTATTCATGTTGGGATGGTAGTTCTACTTATCCTGGACTTCTTGCTGTCTAAAGGTTTTGTATGGGTACTGGTTGCTGTCTATCTGAAACCTAAGGGAAATGGATTTAGGATATATTCACTATACCCTATTGGGGCTCTTCAATCACCCTTTATGCAATTATAAATCAATATAACATACCCACAGGAGAGATCAGAGACATAATCTTATGTGTTCCATGTCTAAGCTCCATTTGTGTAAGGCAAGTAACTGGAATCTAACTGAGCTCAGTATAAGTCTATCTACTCAAACCTTTGTGCTTTGTAAATTACACAGTAGGAACTCAACCTATGTAAATCTAGAATACATGGGATCTTATTTTTGTCACTTCATTCTTCTGGAAGTTCTGAAATGAAAATGAATGTTGTTTCTATTTTTCACCGTTGCTGCACTACCATACAGTCATTGTTCAGACTCCTTTATAAACTAATAATCTTTGCAATATGCTTTCAAATTAGATCAGGATGTGACCCAGTACTATGTCAACGGGGAGTACCTGAGGTCACATCAAAACCAAGGCAGTTTAATTACCCTACAGAGCAAGATCTAGTTTAGTGGGAGAGGAGGAACTGAGAAAATTCCTTTAATGTTCTTGGGTGATAGAGACAGTCCCTTAAAACCCAGTACACATAGTTTCTTGGGACAGTAAATTCCAGAACATAAGCTGGAAAGTCAAAAAGGAATGCATTCTTAAATCTTTGGGCTCCGCTGCTTTTCTTACAAGCAGTTGTATGAACTTAGTCAAATAACTTACATCATGAAGCCTGCTTCCTTCACAGTATCAGAAAGCACCTCATGATGACTGTGGAAACTAAACGAGAGAGTGCATATGCAGTGTCAAACTCGGAGTCTGAGACACAGTAAATTCTCAATGAATATTGTCCATAGGATTGCTCTGCGTTGGACTTGACGCCATGGCAGTGAGTTCGAGGTTTCTTTCTTGCTTTGAGATTGTTACAGTATTAGATACCATTCCTTTTTAGTAATTTGGAGAAATGCAGACTACAACTTCATTAAAAGAAAAACAGAAGCTATCATTGACATCTGATGGCGTGAGATAACAAATCCATTTGGATGCATTGCCCTCTGTGACAATGGCATGAGTGTATTGGAGCATTCATGTTGAGTCATAGAAGATGTCATGTAATCAAAATACCCAGTTGGGTGGTTCATAGTAGAAAGTATTTGAAAAATTCCGTCAAGGATGCATTTTGAGAATCACCTAAAGAGCTGTTCAAACTAACACAGGATATATTTGACATGACAGCTGCTTCAGAAAAAGTAATTTAAAGTATCCTGCATATATGAATACATATATAAATAAGCATACATAAATATGTATTTGTAGAAATGTATTGTCTTTTTCTTCCCTAATGCAATAGAATATAGCAGGCTTAAAGGGAAGCTGTAGTTGCTAAGTGCAGGGTCAGTAGTTCAAATCCATTAGTCACTCCAAGGGAGAAGGCTCTCTCCTCCAGTAAAGATTTACAGGCTAAGATACCCTATATAAGGTCTCTATGTTTCTGGAAAGATTGGTTTTATAGGAGAGCAAAATGACTGTACTTTTTGAATTATTTTAATTCATGACTGGCAAGACATAGATAGAGTAAAATTGAGGGATAGCAGTAAGAGGAGACATAAGTAGTTGGAGATTGCATTGAGAATTAGAAGACACTTCTAAGGCTATCCCAGAATAGAATGTTTTCTGAGATTTACACCTAAGCAACCCTTAGGAGCTGGGAGATTATAGGTGAGGGCAGGACAATTATCTTGATTGGTGGTTTCTATTAGTCTGCTTGGGGAAATCAAACACTTTCCAACTATTTTGAAGATCCTTTGAACACATACATCTTAAAGATTACAAAATGCTGGGATCCATTCTTCAAGTTGTTATACTTATTCTGTTGGAGAGAAGAAAGATGTTTTTAACAACATTGGAGACAGATTGGGTATGATTTTGGAACTCAATATTTTTGTTTATTTGTCTTTGTCACTGTTAGGTCTTATCAAGTTGATTTGAACTCATGGAAACTCCATGTGTCAAACTACAACTGCCCCATGTAGCCTTTATAGAAGTAGATTGTGCCATCTTTAATCCCCTGGATCCCCTGGGTAGGAACTCAGAGCTTAACCAGTGAGCCACCAGGTTCCTCATCTGAGTATTTGTAATCAATTGCACCTGATGAAATGCAAACATGATATTGTCATGATTCTAGTAGATGTCCTCACTTGGTTATCTATGAATACCCTCCCAATTCTGAGGATGATCAGGGAAGTGCACAAACATCTCCATATTCATGGAACTTTAATTTTATTTATTTATTTTGGGTTTTTGCTAAAGCCCAATTAAAATTAAAAGATACAATGTAATTAAAATGCATTAAAAATGAAGGAAAATGGTGTTGATATAGGGGAAGCCATATTGAGAGCTCTGTGGCAGTTCCTGGTTTGGAGACTGCGAGGCTGAGTGAAGTGTCCAGATGGGAAATTGGGCCTCATGGAACTCTGGGAATCTGCTCTAGCCTGTGGGACCACCTTCCATGAAGCATTGCTCATGCCCCCCACTGCACCTGATACACACTACAGAGCTACAGGGACTGTGACCTGGTGCCCTGGCCATCCCAGTTTGCACCCCTAGAGCTGCATGAACCCCAGGTGCCATGGCACCATGCAGTTTCCCTAAGACACAGAAGAGAGAGGTCTCTGTGCATATTGCCTGCACATTGCCACCCTTGCAGATCATGGCTGCCCTGCCCCATGATGCTGCATGAGAAGGCCATCCTAGTAACCCTCCAAATAGATAATTCTGCTTGTTAAAGTGCCAAGTAAACCCCAGTAAGACAGAGATGCAGATATGTCCCACAGCGCAGTAGGTTCTAGGTAATCCTTAGAATCATTCCTCTTAGCCTTTGAGAAAGAAAACAGGCCTCCTTGACCCCTGGGAGAATGGTACAAAGCTCCACCAAAATGACACACAGAAAACAACCCACATCAGCAATGACGTCAAGAAACCAAGAGAAACAAAATGCAATGTCTGAAGAGGACCCTAACTAGCAACATCTATGGAAGAAGCAGACTTTGAACCTCCACAAAAAGGAATCTTCAGAATTCTACTTACAAATCATACAGGATATGAGGGAATAAATACAGAAAAAAAGATAAAATAATAGAGCGGATACAGTCCACATTCCAAAGGGAAATACAATAGTTAAGGGACGATGCACTAGAATCAAAGAATATGGTAACAGGCTGGAAGAAGGGAGAACCATATCAGCAACAGTAAAGATAGCCTGCAG
Source organism: Nesogale talazaci (assembly GCA_004026705.1). Taxonomy (NCBI): domain Eukaryota; kingdom Metazoa; phylum Chordata; class Mammalia; order Afrosoricida; family Tenrecidae; genus Nesogale; species Nesogale talazaci. The sequence goes on along the minus strand of PVJH01011621.1, from coordinate 28,452 downwards.
AATTCAACAACCGTGAAAGGGAATCAAACAAGATAATCAAAGAAGCTGAAGAAAACCTGTGATCAATGAGAATAGCAAGGGAATTCCTTGAATACAACTTCCCTGGTTTGATGAAGGAGAATCAGACAATCATCCAGGAAGCAGAAAGAGCAACAATAAGACCAAACCCCAAGAAGAACACACCAATCATATAGTAGTCAAATTATTTTTTAAGTGATCTGGTGATACTCAAAACAGATGGAAATTGAATTACCTTATGACCCAGCAATTCCACTCCTGGGCATATGGCCAAAAGAAATAAGAAGAAAACCATGGCCAGATGTCTCCTATCCAATATTCATCACTGCACTGTTCACAATCACAAAGATTTGGAAACAGTCTAAATTTTCATCAATAGACAAATGGGTTAAAAACTCTGGTATACACAATGTAATATTTACTATACAGTCCTAAAATAATGATGAAATGATGAAACACCTCATCTCATGGAAAGAGTTGGAGGATATCCTGCTGAAGTTAGTTAAGCACAAAATGTCAATTACAACATGAGTCCATTGACGTAAGTTCAAACAGCAGAATGGGCACAAGACAAAAAGCACATAACACAGAATTCCCAGGCTAAGGACCAGATATTATGGACAGAGCCAGACTAAACCCAATGATGAATATGTCATTTAAAAAAAAAGATACATAAAGCACCTGTGCTGAAAACCATCATTGCCCTATCCTCTCGTATACCTTTAAGGCCCACAGAGGGGTGGAGGAAGAAAAACATAAGATAGTTATTGGGGGCAAGTGCACTAAACCACCAAAGTGGAGAGTACTGTTTATAGCTCCACAGGAAAAGAGAAAGAGATGAAGAGAGCAGACACCTCATCTTGGTGCGCCAATCCCTGTTCCTGCTTGGAACAGTGCATTCACAGAGAAGACTGCAAGGCCAGCCTCAACCCAAGACACCATGTCCCCTCACTGCAACATAGCAGGACAATAGGGAGACACAGAGTGGGGAGTGGGTGTGGTCTGAAATCCCCACAGTTGGGTGAGCCAAGAAGGGAACAGAACAGATGAGCAAGAGGAGCAAAGGCAAGCCAAGAAAAACCTGAGGAGCCCCCCCAACTGGACTTCAGGCTAAGAGTTTCCGTTCCCAGAACCCCCTGGTACCAGTGGAGTGATAGTGAAGAAGGTCAGCGGACAGATCTGGAATTATAGATGCTTTGGGGGAGGGGTTTATTGATAGCTTGTTCTTCTCTTTTTACTCAATCTTCAGTTTTCTTTTTGTTTTGTCTCCGTTATTCCTGGTTTGCCCACCTATATAAGTTAGAGATGAGAAGCACGCCTAAGGAGAAAGCGACAGGACCATTGGTTCTGGAAGGACTTGGGGAGAGGAGGAGGTAGGGGAAGGGAGTAGTAAGCAAGTAAGCCATAGACAGGGGAACAACTAGGGAGTTAAAATCAACAATAAAAAGGATGTAGAGATCCTGGGAGTGTTGGAGCTACAGCAATTTAGTTGAGAGGAATTACTAAGAGGCAGAAGAAAGGTGAGCATGATGATGGGGCAGGAGGAAGGTAAAAAGAAACAGAGGGAAGAGCCAGGAAGCACAACTATGGGTAAAGGTATAAATAAAGGTGTGTACATATGTAAACTCATTAATTTATAAAAATAGAGGTATTGACCTATGTACATATATTTACATGGCATTACAATGAAGTAGTGGATGGACATTGGGCCTCTGCTCAAGCCCTCCCTCAATGCAAGACCATTTTGTTCTAACACCTTGGCATTGTGTGATGCTTACCTTCCAGACATGATCACTGAAGACAAAATAGGTGCACAAGAAAAAGTGGTGAAGACAGTTGATGGTACCTGGCTATCAAAAGATATAGCATGTGGGGTATTAAAGGCTTGAAGTTAAACAAGTGGCCCTCTAGCAGAGAAGCTATAGGCCCACATGGAAGAAGCACACCAGCCTATGAGAGCATGAGGTGTCGACAGGATCGGGTAACAGGCATTAAAGAAAACAAACAAACAAACAAAACCACATTTTTGAGAATAAGGAGTGTCAGAGCAGAGACCCAAAACTCATCTATAGACAATGGGTCAGTGCTTCAAGTACTCCAGATTATCTGTCAAGAAATATGGAGGACCACTTACTGACCAACAAATGAAAAAGGTTCATAGGCAGGCCTACTCCAAAGAAAGATATGCAACCGAATGTAAAAATGATCAGATAATACTGTTGACCTCACATGCAAGTAAAGTTTTGCTGAAAGTCATTTTGAAGGGATTGCAGTGGTCCAACAAGTAGCTGGCAGAAACTCAAGCTGAATTCAGAAAAGGGCAGGACGGGAAGTCATTGCTGATGTCAGATGGATCTTAGCTAAGGAGGAAACATACAAGATGTTTATTTGTGTTTTGTTGTTTATGCAAAGGCATCCGCTGTGTGGATCATAACAATCTATGGAAGAATGGCATTCCCCTTCATTGTGGTCATGAGCAGCCTATACATAGACATAGGGGCAATCATTTGAACAGATCAAGGAAACACTAGAGATTTGACTTCAGGAAAAGTGTGTGTTAGAATTGCATACCTTCATCATACTATTCAATACGCATCCTGAGGAAATGAACTAGATGGAGAACAGCGCATCAGGATTAAAGGAAGGAAAGCTCATTAAAAACTTGTGCTATTCAAATGACACCATCTTGCTGGCTGAAAGCGAAGAGGACTTGAAGCACTTACTGATGAACATCAAAGACTGCAGCCGTCAGGGTGGATTACCTTCCGTGTAAAGAAAGCAAAAGTTCTCACAACTGGACCCAATAAAAACAGCATCACAAATGGAGAAGAGATTGATGCCAAGGATTTCACTCGGATTCACACGCCACATTAACGCAAGCAGCAGTTAAGAGATCAAATGACTTATTGCATGGGACAAATCTTCAGAAAAGGGCCTCTGTAGTGTTGAAAATGTCAGATATGTCAGGACTCTCGCTCATGTGGCTGAACTTAGCTATAATATATCAATTGCCTCACGGCATATGAGAAAGAAGAGAAAAACGGATGCATTTGTATAATGCCATCAGTGAAGAATATAAAATTAGCACAGGCCACAAGAATATGTGCATGTGAAGGTTGGACACTGCATAAAGGAATAAAAATCTACGCATTTAATTTGTATTGCCAGAGAAAAGTATTGAAAGTACTAAAGATCATGAAAAAGATCAACCTATCTGTCTTAGAAGTAGGGCCTGAGTGCTCCTTGGTGGCAAGGAGGGTGAGACCCCATCCTCTATGCCTTGGACCTGGTGTCAAGGGAGACCAATTCCTGGAGGACACTGTGCTTGGAAGAGGCGAGGGCAAGTGAACGAGAAGAATGTCACAATGGGCGCATGCAGAGGAATAATGATGAAGATGGCTCAAGACTGCACAGTGCACAGGGTTCTTATGGGTCAGAACCAAATAGTGGCACCTCACAACAGCAAAAAAGCAAAAACACACAAACCCCTCTTCTGGAAGGTACAGCCTGTATGCCCCCTAAAAGATGGCAAGACTTCATCGCACAGACTTTGAAAATGTCAAGTAGGGAGGGTCAGAAAAGAGCCCAGAGATTCACCAAGTGGCTACAACAATGGTCTTAAACATAATCGTTGTCACGGGAGGGTGCAGGACCGGACACTTTCATTCAATGGCACACAGACTTGCTATGAGCTCAAACGTGCTCCAGAGCATCTAACAACTATAATCTATTTCCTCACCATAAAAACTTAGAAAAAAGGTTTTTTTGAATTGATATACTTCATAAAGTAGCATGAAAAAATCTACCTCAAACATATTTTTTTTAAAAAAACATGTTTTCATCAAACATGTGCCTTTGGTTTTCTCTAATCTTGTCACACCGTACATGTTTCTTGACAAATATAAGCCTCATTTATTCCTCCATAAAATTGGGGATAATAATCTCAAACCGGCTGCCACCAATTGGTTTCCTTCTCACTATACGCCTACATGCTTTAGGATAGAATTATGCTCCATGTGGCTTATAATGACCAATCTCTCAAAAGGACCTCATCAAGTCATTTCACACAAGGAGACTCAGGATGATTTTGAGGAAGCCTCTGTTATTAGCAGGTGACCTTTTTTTTTTTTTCACTTGTATATAATCTTTATTTGTGAGCAACATTTATCATTTATTACACTTCCCCCTGATAGTTTGATAGCAATATAGCTATAACATAATTAGGAATGGTATATTTGTTGAATTTTAAATGCTAAATAATATTCGTTGGTATTGTGTATATATATATTTTTTTTAATTAAAATGATTTTATTAGGGGCTCGTACATCATTTTGCTAATACATAACCAAACCTACTATGACAAGAACCCTTGCACATCCACTGCTGCCATCGTTCTCCAAACATCCGCCCTTTCCCCCAGCCCCTGGTGTCGGTTCCTCCAACCCGTCCCCTGTTCCCCTGCTCTCTCTCTCCCATCAACCCTCAATACTTTATAACTTATTATTATTCTGTCATATGTTACCCTGCCCAACACCTTCCTCAGCCCACTCCCCCATGCCCGTCCTCCAGATATGTCATATGTAGATCCTTGCAGCTGGTTCCGTCTCTACCCCATCTTCTCTCCACCCATCCAGTAGTTCCATTCTAACCACCGGCCCGAGGGGACTCTTCCATCCTGATTTCCCCATATCTCCAGCCCCCCTCTCCACCAGAGTACCTTCTCTAGTCCATCCGGATGTGCAAGGTAGAGTTGGGATCATGATGGTTGGGGGTAGGGAGACCTCAGGAACTAGAGGAAACTTGTATGCATCATCACTGCCTGGCTGCACTCTGACTGGTCTGTCTCCTTCCCGTGGCTCCCCTGTAAAGGGGGTGACCAATTACTCACCAGTGGGCCTTAGGTTCCATTAGCAGGTGATCTTTTAAGGAGTCCTGGTGGCATCCTGGCTACATCTTGGGCTGCTAGCCACAAGATCAGCAGTTCAAAAATACCAGTCCCTCTTCAGGAAAAGGATGAGGCTTTCTATTCCCTTAAAGTGTGTGGGAAACCCCCAGGGGCAATTCTACCCTATCTTTGATAAGGTCACAATGAGTTGGAATTCACTCAATGGCAGTGAGTTTGGTTTTTAGATCATTGATGATCTTTCATTTAACAGATAACCTAAATTATTTATGTATTACCGCTGCCATGCAATGTTTTCATGGTAAGCTGGGATGTTCATGACTAGTTCAGTATATTGCTGTCTCGTGTGTCCCACTACCACCTTTCCTAAGTTAGTTTCCCTTCTCTTTTGGTTTGCTTATAAGGAGAAGGATCCGCTGACCTAACCACCTCCTCAGGCAGAGCGGTGGTTGCTCACATCCTCCTGTGTGCATGTGACAGGCTTCAGGCTTCAGTGACTTTACTGGCCATACAAATTTATGATCACTTCTCTGGCAGTGTTCTGTTCCCTATGACTTAGAGAGCCAACCCGGCTCTAACACTAACATCTTCTTGTTTGTTGGTTCACCATATCCAGACTGAAGGTTCCTGGTGATGATTTGTTGAATGAATTAAAAGAGCAGTTAGAAATGAGAGCAAACGTTAAATGAGTAAGCAAAGTAATAAGAAGACATTCTGAGGGGGCTAAGCCATTGCCCAAAAAGGAGCTATCTCACTCAGAAACTGTGAAGTTCTTCTGGAAATCCTGCAAATACAACGATTATGATCAATAGAGACTCTAGCCATAAAATTGATGAATATCCCTGACTCCCCGTGAATGATAACAGTCACTGTGGTTTCTAATGCTGTTTTTTATTTTATTTTATTTTGGGGTTGAGAGGAGGGTGAAAAGAAATTAGTCTTGAAATCCTAAATGGTTCATTTAAATTGTTTCAGTGTTAATCTGCGTTGGCTTTTACCTGAGTAGTCTTGATTAAGAAACTCTAAGGGCTTCATTCAGTCACCAACTACAAAAAGCATCAGATTTCCTGCTTTTTCCATGTCATGATCAGGTCAGGCCTTTAAAAAATTGCTTTATTGGTAACCAGAAAGACATTGGCTTTGAATCAATCTCTAAGGCATGATGTGACCTTGGTCAGGTAATTAAACTTCTCCAACTCTCCGTTTCCCCATACAACAGTTAATAGACAACCTCAAGTCTGACTGCCATTGATATCCAGTGTGGCCATCACAGAAATACTACAAATATGCATCTTTGAAAGATATAATATATTTGCTCAAACTTTTGAGAGTAGGAGTCCAAATTCAAGGCACCAGCTTTATGGAAAACCTCTATGACTGCCCTGAGTAGAAAGACCCCAGGTTCCACTCCTATAGCCAAGTGGCCTTGGCTTATGTGGCATCTCTCTTTATAACTCAGAAGCTGTTCAATTTGGGAGCTGCTCTACTTGGGTGAGGTCTAATTAACATAATAATGAAAACCCTATTTTTCATCAGGATTGCAAAGATTTATTACATATATTTGGGGACATAATTTAATCCTTCACAGCTGCTATCAAGGATAAATGAAATGATGCATAATAATCACCTAGCCCTATGCCTGTCACTCTTACCCTTCCACTTCCTTCCCACCTGACACCTGCCCCAACACACATTTTTCTCTCATGCTGATGTCTTTGCAGTAAACATTTGATAGATTAAATGCTATCAAAAGTTGTCTTCTTAGGAAAGGGGTATTTTTTCTTCAACATTTGAATTTTTTAAGAGGATCTTCAGGTATTAGATAATTTTTGAGCATGTTAACTTTTCAAAATGCTTTATTCTATTTATATATGAATCATTTTGCTTGTAACTCTACTGTTATAAGCATGCGAGATTCCCAGGAATCAATTTAGCACCCTTTTTAGTCATGAACTCAAGTAAAAAACAAAACTAAACAACTAAAGGAATAAAACTTTGTGAAACAAATTACTATTCAATAATGAAGATAGGATTTCATTCTCTTTCTTCATAATCCTGCATGTATGCATATATATGTATGCTGCATTATGGATATAACATTTTACTGATATCACACATCACTTTGACCCTTTACTTGATAAATTCGATGGCTTATTGGATGCTACCTCTAGGCCATGCACTAAAATATGAAGAGAAACAAGACTCCCTCCTCCTTGCTTTATGAAATCTACAAGTCAGAGGAGACGATAAGATAAACAATAAAATGCAATCAATCCCATGGTAGAGGGTCCTGGATTATAATTAGCATAATATTAAAATCAAATCACATATCTTTTCTTCCTTAAAACCATCTTGAGTAATTTCCCCCACATGAATTCCATAAATGCCTGTCATTTTCATTTACGGAGATCTATTTAGGAAAACTATAAAAAGAATCCTGCCTTAAGGTCCAATACACCATTGATGTAAGAAGTGAAAAATGAAACAAAACAACACTCCTCACTCCCAAGTTTCAGATGTTTGTCAGTTGAAAATGAGACAGTTGGTTCAGCATATGCTAATTTCTTAAAATCAGAAGTAGACTCTCCTAGCCATATGCCTCAGGAAAAATAAATGTGTGGGCTAGTTGATTCACTTTTATTACAGGGGAGTTTCCAGCTGACGGTGAATTACTCTCCAAAAGAGGGGGAAAGACTGTCAGAAGAGGAAGAGGATTATGATTTCTGTTTCTCCTATAAAGGAGCAGATAATTTGAAAGAGATTCCTGGGTTTGACAAATCTTAGAATTTGTTTCAAATAATGATTAGAACATAACAAATGGAAAGAAAGAAAAAAAATGTATAAGCATACAGAAGGAAAAAAGGCAGGCTGGAATCCTTAGACTAGCAACTGAGCAACCAGAACAGAGGTTTTAGGGGTCGAACCATCATTAAAGACGTGGCTCTGACACCCATGGGTTACATGGGCATCTAAGAAGCTCCTGAACCACTTTAAAGCACAGGTTATCTGTGAGCAATAAAAGACAGACAAACAAGCACACAATGGATGGTTCTTGAGGGTTCAAGAGAATAGCATACACTATGTGTTTGACTCCATAATTGCCTACAATTGTTTCACTGAGAACAGATTTCAAATATGATCTTCTTTTTCAGTACCATCTCGCCTCACCCATATTTGAAGAAATCTCCAAACTAATACAAGCACCCCTTGTAGATATTGCAGGTTTAATTCCAGACCATTGCAGTACATGGCCATTTTGATTGCTTAGTGGCTCTACTATACTGCACTCTATTGAGTGTTCAATAACCTTTTCAGAAAGAAACAAACTGATCTCCACAATCATCAAAATGGGACACAATGCAAGCACAAACTATTAAAAAACTGGTGCCTGTTGATTTGCTGGACACAGGATTGTCTCAAATCTTCAATTTTCAAAGGTTTTTAAAATGACAATATGTGTACAGGAAGCAACACATTGAAGTCTGCCTTTCACATCTGCAGAGCGTTTGAGTCACGGGCTATCCTAGAGATGTGTTTTGTAGGTCTGGCTGCCAGTGCCTCATCTGGGAACCTTAGTACTCTCCTTGGAGAGAAGGGAAAGAGGAAAGGGAAAGTATCTTGACCAGGATCACACTGTTGGAAGGAATGGAATCAGAATGTGGAACAACATCTACTCTCTGAAAATCATTTTCTTGACTTAGATGTTTTTAAACCCTTACTGTGTCTCTTGTCCCCAATGAACTCTGAAATACTCATATCCTTTGTTTGACTCAGAAGTTATTAACTCAAATCTTTCTAATATGCTTCTCCCGGATGCCCAGGTAAATAAATTTCCCACCTAACTAAAGCTAGGGTCTCTGTTCATCTGGAACAAAATAATTTTGGTGGGAGAGGGGGGAAATCACTGCTCTCTGGTGGGAGTGGGAGACCCAGGCTTGCTCCTGAAGAGCTGTTGCTGGATTTGAACCGCCAACCAGTGGGCTGCAGTGCCGCACTCAACCACTATGCCACTGGGGCTCAGCCCCAAAAGAATTTTTAAAAAATCAGAGAAATGAATACTCTAATCGTCTCCATGAACCACTGTCTCTTCTGCATTGAGTTCAGAAGAACTAAAAGGCAAGTGACCATCACTATCAAATGCTATCATTACAGTTATAATAAATAGATCCTGATATAAAAGGTGGAAAAGTTGGAATAGCTTAACAGGGGGTTATTAACAACCTGCAATATGCAGATGACACAACCTTTCACTAAATTGACAGGTAAGTCAAAAAAGTTCAAATTATCAATTTCAAAATTGCATTATTTTTTTAAACTTACCTAAATAAGACCAAATTTATAACATATGTTCTAAAGCAGTCCACAGTCCTACCTGGACTTGGAATAGGTTTGGAAGTTCAAACCTATTAGTCTCTCCCCGGGGAAAGAGGAAGCTGTCTACTCCCATAAAAACTCACAATCTCCAAAACGCAAAGAAACATTTCTATTCTAGCCAATAAGGTCACTACAAATACGAATCAACTCAAGGGTTGTTTTTGGTATCCCCAAGCATAGGCAGAAATTTGGGGGTGTGAACAGGAAGTTAGACACAATGAGAGTGAAAGGACTATTACAGAAATAGCACAAATGTTAACATTTGGGTAGAAAGTAACCAATGTTACTCACCATTGTGTCTGGGGAGTTGTTGAACAGATAAGGGTTTTTTGCATATATTTCCACCAAATATAAAATACTATTTTTAAAGCTTTCCAACATGTTACTTTTCCCTGTTAGCATTTCAAGGTATTCATATGCACTGCAGTAAAAATCTTTAAATTGACCTTCTTGAAGCAAAAACAGGTTGCTTATTGTTTGTGTGGTAACTCAGATTATGACTTGGCTCCTACTGTGGCTTAAATGAACAAAGTTGTATGTCAGAGTTACATCCGCTAATTCTATTTATTCAATCTCTATGCTGAGCAAATCGTCAGAGAAGCTGGATTATCAGAAGAATGTGGCATCAAGATTAGTTGGAAGCTTATGAAAAGCCTTCAACATGCAGATGACACACCTTGATTGGTGAAAGTGAGGAAGACTTGAAGCATTCACTGATGACCAAGAACTGCACTCTTCAGTACAGATTACAACTCAATGTAAGAAACCCAAATCCTCACAACTGGGCCTACATGTAGCATCATCATCAATGGAGAAAAGGTTGAAGTGGTCAAGAATTTGGTCTTGCTTGGATCCATAATCGAGCAATAGAAGTAGCATAAAGACATAAGAAGATGCAATGCATTAGGTAAATCTGTTGCACAAGACCTATTTAAAGCAAGGATGTGACTTTGAGGACTAAGGTGCACCTGGTTCCATTGCCTCATATACCTAAGAAAATGGAAGTTTGAAAAAGGAGTGAAGAAGAATCAATGCAGTTGAATTATGGTACTAGCAAACATGGTAAACAATATTGAAAGTATAATGGACTGCCCAAAGGACCAACAAATCTCTGTTGCAAGAAGTACAACCAGAATGCTCTTTAGTATGGCAAGACTTCCTCTTAACTAGTTTGGTCATGATGTTAGGAGAGACCAGTGCTGGGAGAAGAATATCATGCTTGGTTAAGTAGAAGGACAGAGAAAAATAAGATAGAACAAAATCAAATGCTGTTATCTAGTCTAATCTAACAATGATATTTATGCATTTTCATATACATATATGTATATATTGCCTTCAAAGCAATAATGATTCACCTATATAAGGATCCCTACTAATGCTGTAGCTTAGACACTGAACCGGTAATCACAAGTTGGTGGTTCAAACCCACCAGTCACTTCACTGGAGAAAAATGAGACAGCATCCGCCCTTAGAGATTTACAGCCTCCAAAACCCTATAGAATGGTTACCATGAATAGTAATCCACTCATATATATGTGACCTTCAAATCATTCATGGGAAAAATTCCATTATATTTTAACTCTATTTTTTCACAAAATGTGAAAGAGCCCTCCAAAGTGTCGTTCAGAGAACTTGAGTTGTGTGTGTATATATATATATATATATACATATATATACACATATATATATTTCATACAGGAAATGACATAAAAATTTTAAAACACCAAAATGCTTTACAAGTATAGATACAATATTCATAATGCTCTTATCTTTATACTCTTTATGGTTTTCATATTTTATTACTAAGTATTTAAAAGATATTCAGAGAATTTCCCTCTGAAAAATTTATCATATACCTATGTAATCTCATATTTAAAACATTTGATGAGTCATATTTTATGATTTTTTTAATTGAAAATCATTTAATAGGGGATTTTATGATTTTTTAAGAAGTTGTTGACATTGGGTCTTCAATTGAAAGAGGAATAAAAAGAGCAAGAGATATGGTTTGATAACAAACTTTTTTTATAGGAAGTACCTAACACAGATGTATGGCTATTGTTTCCTAGACTTGGTGGGTTTTTGCCAATAGATTTATTGAATTCATGTTATTTATTATTAAACATATTTATCTTCCCCCCAAGTTTAAGGCTAGGTCTTTAAGTTTCATACACACCAAACTTTTTGAGAAAGACTTTTACCAGTTAATACAGGGGAAAAAAGAGAAATATGAATGAGTTCATAATTTTATTAAACTACTTTTATCCAATGTAAAGAATTATCATTTCTGGTGATGTGATCATTATCAGTTTTTTTAAAATCTTAAGTATCTAGGATGCTGTGGAATGATAACAGAGCAAGACACTCTTTTATAGGGCCTCCCTCTCTCATAAGGAATAGGTAAGACATAAGTCATCATGTTTTTAAAATAAGTATTTAAAAATGGAAAGTCCAATAGTCATTGCTGTATACCACAAACATTTACTAATGGGATCAGTCAGGACTCTACATATGTTCATTTTTCTAGTGGTGTACATGGAGCCCTGGTGGTGCAGTGGTTATGAGTTGAGCTGGTAACTAAAGGTCAGCATTTCGAATCCAGCAGCTGCTTCTCTAGAGAAAGACGAGGTTTTCTCCTCCTGTAACGAGAGCTATAGTCTCAGAAACTCACACAGGCAATTCTATTTTGTCCTAGAGGCTTGCTCTTCTGGGAGTCCTTGGTATGTTCTGTAGTTTTTCTGAGAGCCATAACTCAAATGCCTTGATTCTTCTTCCCACTTCCTTATTGAATGTTCAATTTTCACATGCACATGGGCCCATTAAAATACCATGGTTTGGGTCAGGTGTTTGGGTCAGGTATACACTAGCTGTGCTTCATTAGACCTACATCAAAACATGATGGTATGGGGATTTGGCCATTTAGAGTTTTGCAAATGCGAAACTCCACAAGGATGCAATTTTAATAGGAGAAGCTCAATAAGAGCAATTCTTCAACACAAAGGAGCTGCTTTCATAATTTAGCACCTTTCAAAGGCCAGAGTAAAATGACAAACCTGGGAAAATAGAACAAATCTATCTGATGCAAGAGCTGGGAAAGTGACACCACATCAAGCCTTCAGTGAGGCACATCCAGATCATGATTACAATGCTGATGGAAATGAAGGGGGAAAGATGACTGCAAGCCAGATAACTTGGGAGACTATTACACGATAGTTCAAAATGAACACAGTCGAACCAATGACACAGACTGATTATTTTTATTTCAAACTTGCAAGAATAATAGAGAGCTCAGGAAGCAGAAAGCATATAATACTCATTAATTAGCTGTTCCCATCATGTCCTGTTTGGAGAATGTCTCCAAGCCCTTGGGAAAAGGTTTTCAGGGAGAAATAAGTCTGACAGGGTAAGAAGAGGTGAATTCTAGTTTGCCTCCGATTGACCTCTCAATTTTTAAGTTAAAATGAACCAAGAAGTCTATCAACACTGCCACTTTGGAGCACTCTTAGTGTCTGCTACAGTGGAAGGTACCCATACTCTATAAACCAGCAGGCCCATTCCTCCTTTCATGCTCCACCGAAACATGTACATAAGTTAGTCAAAGGCAAACACCAAAATGTTTACAGCAATAGCATTTGTAACGGTCCCCACACTGCAAAGCCCCATCCATAGTTGAATAAACAGTGATCTATTTCCCAAAAGGAGCGTGGGTGAACCTCACAAGCTGACATTGAACAAAAGGAGCTAGTTCTAAGAGAGGACATAATGTGTACATACTCCATATGACAATGAACAAAAAACCACACTCCTCTTTGCTGTTCACCAGGAGATCATAATGACCTTCAGAGAGACTAATAACTAAGAGAAAACGGGAGGGAAAATGGAGAGGGAAGATTAGTAGCATTCTCTTTGTTCACCTAGGATTCAGGAATAGGCTATGAAGCTTTATGGAGCTTGCAATATATCTTCTCTCTATAGATATTTGATACTATAATGCAAAGCCATACTCATCAGTCAGTATGTCATATCATGGTATCTTGCAAGATGCTATGTTGCTGGAAGCTAAGGGTCTCAAGTAACAGCAGGATTAGACATGGTGGGCAGGTTGAATATTGCTTCTAGACCAAGGCACACTACAAAGAAGCAGTAGACAATCTGCTCAAGACCAAAAAAAAAAAAAAGGCATGAAATAAAACTAATGAGCAAAAGTCTTATGAATAGCAGCAGAAAAGTGTCATAAAATGGCAAAAGGCTAACCTTTCAAGTTGCCAAGCCCTCAAAAAAAAAAAAAAAAACTGGGGAAGGGATGCCTCCCCAAGGAGAGTTTCCTTGCCATGCACAGAGCTATGCTTCCAGGAACTTCATTTGTTGGTGTGGCAAGATGAACAGTGAGAACAAATAGCTGCAAACATCCATTCTTAATTGACACTTGGAATATATGAAGTATGAATCAAAGAAAATGAAGTTATTCAAATGAAATGACATGCTTGAAGATCAAAATTGTAGGCATTAGAAAGCAGGAAAGGACTGGTATTGGACATTATATAATAAAAAAATGGGTGTGTGGCCTTTATATAAGAGAGACATGGGGGTCTTCTCTTCCTCTCTCTAGTCCTGGCCTTCCTGCTTCCTGGCATTCTGTGGCTTCCTCCCAGGTGGCTCCATGTGGGTAGTCTGACCCTGAGAGTGCTCCTTGCCCTGCCATGCTTCCACGGAACTAAGTCCACATGGATCTGCACCCACTGGTCTGTGGTCTTCCTGCATCCAGTTTCATCCTTTTTGTGTTATCAGCCCACAGTTAGGTGTGTCTGAAGAGGGCCCCAGCTAACACCAAACCATGAACTTCATTGGACTGGACTGGGATGCCTTCAGGATATAAGATTACTTGTTGATATATATGTCACTGGATTTCTTTCTTTCCTAGACAGTCAAGCTTACTAGAGACAGCACGCTTGGTAAAGTAGAGGATAGGCCAAAATGTGGAAGGTCTTTGACCAGAAGGCCTGATACCGCCACAGCTATGGGCCCCAAAATAAGGCCAGTTGTGAGGCTTGGGCAGGCCCCGTGAGTGTTGCCTTCTGTTAAGCATAGGGCCACTTTGAGTGGGAACCAATCCAACAGCACCGAACAACAATGCAAGCCACACTTGGAGTGAACCTTGCTCCACTTCCTTACTCTAGGAGCATTGCTTAGACACTGCTTCTGCATCCTACATATATTGCAGACCTAGCAATGTAATTTTTTCTCAGCACTCCAATTAGGAGCTACCTGCTGTGGAGAGAAGCCAAACGTTCTGATTGAGAAGAAGCAAGGACAGCGCAGGTGTGAGACAACGGTGGGCCAAGGAAACCTTGCTCAAGTGAGGTCACCTTACAACAGAGTGCAGCATCTCCTTTTGCCTTTCAACCAAGATATTAACAACAACAACCGGAGCACAGCGACTTTTTAATATTAGCTATTTATTAGTTGAGATAAATTGATTAGCTTTCAAACTTTAACAAGGTAGATATTTCAATCCAATTTTTCCCAGACTCCTTCACAGACACCAAAGAGTGGAGAGTTGAAAACATTTATCACTTAAATTAGCAACAATGTAGGATTCATTTATCAAGCTATTTCAGACCAAAGGACGATCTAAGGACGCTCAGGAATCAGAGGATTGCCTTGTTCTCTGACTCTCATTTCGGATCAGCTATAGTCACCAAGTTGCCTGTTTGTGTTTTTTGCTGCTTTCAGAGTTTGGTGTCCTCCTTTGTGATGAAGCCTGATCACTTTGAATGAAAGGTCAGAGAGGCTGGGGTTCAATTCTTTTGCTTAGGTGTGCCGTACACTCTACCGGAACGAGGTGATGAACAGACACAGTGGCTATAACAAAAGTTCAGACATAGAAATAATTGTGAGGATAACACAGGGCCATGTCTCCTTCTGTTTTACATAACTCTCTATGAGTAAGAACCCCAAACTAACAACAATATATGTCTACTCAAAAACAGAAATCTTAAAAGTACAGATAATAGGGCTGAGCCCCGGTGGCGTAGTGGTTGTGCACGGGACTGCGGCCCACTGGGATGGAAGTTCGATTCCGGCTCCCAGGAGCAAAGGCTGGGCCTCCTACTCCCACCACCAGGGCAGTGATGCCTAAAAAAAAAAAAAAAAAAAAAAAAAAGTACAGATAACAAATAAGTTGCTCTTCCTATGAATTTAGGAGCACTGGTAGAACAAAGACGAAGTATTTGACTTCTAACCAAAAGGTCAAGAGTTCTACACCACCTGCCAAGGTACCAGAGAAAGGTGTCACAGCCTGTTTCATAAAGATTTACAATGGCAACCTTCACGGTGATTGGAAATCTTTGTGGCAAATCTAAGCTAGGGCTGCTATGCATTGGTATTGATCCAGTGGCAGTAGGGAAAAAGAACCTAGCAATGTTTTTATATAAAATTCACGATGCAAGCATGTACAGGTCTTATTATCATCTACATCTTGTTTGGAACTGCTAATTCTATCTTTTGCCCTCACTCATTTTAGATCATATAAAAGAAAGTCCATTTTCCTAATAAGTTGGTCATTTGGTTATATTGCTTTTCTCATCCTAACCACTGGTTGCTTTTCCAATTGCATCCAATTTAGCTGTGTCCACTAACTAAAACATTGTGGCAGACCCTACTGATTGTCTAACATCCATTCTCCTCATCACCATCACTGACACAAGCCCACCATGATTAAAGTGCTGAGCTGCTAGCTGCAAGGTTAGATGTTGGCATCCTCCCAGGGCCCTGAGAAGAAAGGCCTGACAATTTACTTCCCCACAGTAGCCCTGGAAAACCCGATGGGGCACGTTCTCCTCTGATGTCTGTGGGAGGGTCCTGAGTCAGTGTCTGCTCTCTTACAAATGGGCAGTGCTGCTCTGACCAAAGCTAACCTCTCTAGCCTTCCTTGCAGCTAAGGGCAGAATGTGACATTGTTTGTACCCAGGAGACGCCAGAAGCTTTCTAGGAAAGAAGTTTGGATTCCTTGAAAGTGAGGTCTCCCTCTCCGACTTCCCTTCTATTTCCTGTTTACCCTCTTTTCAACAAGGATACAGCTGAGGAAGCAGAAGTTACACCACGTGAGGGCATGCAGTGACCCATACCGGACAGGCCAGAATACTTAGAAGGGTAGGGAAGAGGGAAAAGGGGAGATAATGTCAGAGGACTACCAACCACGAGGCTTTGGAAGATGTTAAGAATCAGGGCTCTAGCCCTCCCATGCTACAGGTCAAATCCTTGTGAATAAGACAAATATATTCGTAGAGACCGAACCTGAAGTTGATACCATTTTCTCTTACTTTCATCAGACTGTATTCCGAATGAATCAAAAAATCATGACCTAAAGCTATCTTGCTGCTAAGATTTTCTAGCATACTCATCAACCTTTTAAAACGTCAACAACAACAAAAAGTCAACACTTTCCATGAGCTAGTCAGGAGTTCTGGTGGCCCAAGTGGATTACCTGGTGGTAATCCAGGTAATCCAGGTACCAAGGGGATAACTACAAGATCATCTGTTTGAAACCAACTGCTCCTTCATGTGAGAAAGAGAATGCTTGCTATTCTTGCAAAGTGTTAAGATCTTGGAAACCCACAGGCACAGCTCTGTCCTTTAGTATGACTGTGAGTACAAATGGACTTGATGGCTATGAGTGTGTTTTTTGGTTTTTAGAGTGTAAGCAAACAAGCAAAAACTGACGGGAAGAATACAATCCATGGCCTTCTCCCCAACAGTCATTGCACTTGGACCCATCAATTTAACATCTTCTGAAGTTAACACTTCCTTCAGGCATTCTTTGCTAACAAATCATGTAATCGCCAATAGTGGAAAACCAGAAATATTTATAATCTAGTTCTGCTCCTGCTTCCTTTCTCATACCACAAATTCCTTTGGTGTAAAATACATGAGCATTGAATGTGGCTTTGACTATGCTTGATGCACACTGGTTGTTATGCGCGTGTGAACAGAACAAGTGTCTCCAGCACAGACCCAGCACATCAAGCAAAATCCCAATCACTGTCACTGCAGATGCTGACAGGCAAAATCGCATTGCTGACAATTTGAAAAATCTGCCAGGAGAGATCATGGCTTTGCAAACATCATTGTGGGTCTTGACAGAAAAGCTGATGCATTCACATTTGGCAGAACTGTTGTTCATTTCAAAATAAAAATTTTTATATCGTTTGTGCTAACTATTTAGTGCTGATAATTCTCTGGCTGCTCACAGAAGAGTCTAAATTCAATAAAATCCGCTCTTCTCTCCCTCTATTTGGTTTTCTCTAAAGGTTGATAATAAAATTAATCCCCGTCGGCTTCCATCCACCCAGCTATTCTGCTCTGAAAACATGCGCCTTTATCGGTGACAGGATCCTGCGGGCGGCCACATAGGAGCACTGCATTGATTGCTGCATTTCACTGTGCATTTCAAAGGTCAGGAGATGGAGAGAAAGGAGAAGGGATAAGAGGAAACAAAGGGGCAGCATTCCCTATCTACGAATAGGCCTTTGTTTCCACACGGAAGCCCTTTCGGATACATTCACCAACTTAATTCACAAATTAACAAAACTCCACTATGCCCATCTCATTGAATGACAAATGGAAACCTCCTGACCTTTTGCTTTCTGCTCCCATGATGAGCCGTTTCCAGACTCCCCCATTTGAAATGTTGGCCATGATCAGTGTCAGATTTCAGAAGTGGGAGGTTTCATGAAAAGAAGAATTTTGCCTTTTGACTAAAATGGTAAGACCGAGGTTGGTAATTAAAGAACAACATTCTAGTCGACCCTTTAAGGACAGAACATGACTCTGCCTTGCATTTTTGGTTTAGCTGAACTACTTTCAGGAATGGAAAATCAAAGCTCATGGCCGTCCAATCGATGTCAACTGACAGCAATCGTATAAAAAAGGTGGAAGAGACCATAACTCTTTGCAGGAGTAGAAATCCCATCTTTCTCCCACGAGTGGCTGGTGGTTTCAAACTGCTGACCTGGAGGCTAGCAGCTCAATGAGTTACCAGCCCATCACCAGAGCTCTTTCCTCAGCATTTGAAGTCCTGTTGAAATCAAAGGAGTACAAAAATAAATAAATCACTTCTTTTGGAGGGAATGTGAATTTAGATACAATTATGTGGAACACACATGTCCCAAGTTGACTTTGGTAACAGAATTTATTAGGTGAAGCTCCCTTCAGCTTCATAGCTAGCCAGGTCCCTGCAAGTGGCACCACACACCATCAAGGAAATGCCAGCTTCTCAAGAATTGCTCAGAGCTAAAAATGTAAGTAGAAAATATATGTTTTCAGGGTCATCAAAGAACAACACGGGCTTCCCTTTCAATCTCTGGTCCAGGAACACAAACCAAGACCCTGTTTATATCAACAAAACTTTAACTCCCTGACATCCAATAGATTCTGACTCAGGACAGCTGTGGCAGTCATGTACTCATGTGTCAATTTCATGATTGGGAATGTAGGGGTGTAGTCTAACCTGTCAATCTGGAGATAACCAATCAGACCTCTATATGGGCATGGCTTTCTCTGAGAATTCTGGGAAGTCTCGCAATATTTCCCTCGTGGAGATGAGAGACCATCTCCCCATTTGTTGGGAGACGCTTGACTGACAAGACGAGATGGCAGCATGCTGATTAATTCTGATTCCTGGAGACTGGAAGAGCCGGAGAAAAGGCCATATGGGCTTGCCCTGATGAAGCCAAACCTCTGGGGCTGGAGAAGCCATGTGGAGACTTGCCAGCGCTGAGATGCTTCTACTGCCACTGAACACACAAGAATCTAGACCCACTGGCCTCTGATTCTCCTGTGTCTTTGCACATGCTTCGTAAGTCGGAAGGAGACCTTAAGAGACTGATATCAGACATATGGGCTAATTTTGGACTTGTGACCTTGGACTGGACTGGGTGGGGATGCTTTCTCAATGTTCCATTCCTCTTGTATATAAACCTTTCTCTTTCATGCACGTGTGTGTTATGAATTTGTTTCTCTAGCCTACCTGGAATAACACAACGGCTCTGTGGCACAGGGGAGAACTGCCCCGGTGGGTTTCTGAGAGAGACTCATGCTACAGGAGTAGACAGTCTCCTCTTTTCCCTTTAAAGCAGCAGGTGGTTTCTAACGGCTGACCTTGGGGCTATCAGCCGAGGGCAAAATCCTGTATATTAACAGAGCTCCTTTATATTCACTAAAGGAGGTACTGAAAGGACCCCTGATGGCACAGAAGTTAAGGCATTCTGCTGCTGACCGAAAAAGCTCTTCGTTGCTAACCCACTAGCTTCCACATGGGAGAGAGCCACGGTCACAGCCTCAGCCAAGGTCGGCAGACAGCCTTGGAAACCCTCCAGGACAGTTCTTCCCAGTCTAGGAGTCCAAATGGACTCAATATACTTCTTTTTCAGGGTTTCATCAGGCAGATCCACTCACTATGTAAATATGACCTTTAAAGTCAAATCACAGCTATAATGTGAATAACATACTCATGAATAATTGAGAATTGACAACATTTAATATTTATTAAGTGCCTTTTCTAAGGATTTGACTTAAGCAAATCAATTCCTGAACCCAGTGATGGTGCCCACTTAATGATTTATTCAGTTTTCCTATATGATAAGTAAGGTGATGTGTAAGAAAGGAGGTCGAATATTGCACAATAGAGATTTCAAGATGAATGTGACATTATCCTGGTTTCTAAATGTTTTATGTTCCTTAGGGAGAAGATAATCATTGTTTATTGGACAGAAAGGTCTGGTCCACACTAGCTTATAAGCAAAAGGTGGAAATAATATTTAGAGAAGGCATAAAGGGAGGAAATTTGGTAAGTGATGATATTAAAAGGAGTGTGCTTCAAGCATATGGAAGGGCAAAATCAAGTAACAATGGGAGTTCAGAAAAGTAATTCATTAGGGTAAGGGAAAATGCAGGAGAGATAAGATTGATCCTGTACTGTGAAAGGCTATTTACCTGGCTTAACTGCTATATCAAGTCACAACTACCCTGTGAGGCAGGGTTACTATAGACCTTGATTGCTGTCAGACTTACAAACTGCTTTTAAGAATGTCAGTGTCATGATCACTGAAGACAAAGTGGGTGCCTAAGCAAATGTGGTGAAAAAATCTGATAGTGCCCAGCTATCAAAACATATAGCATCTGGAGTCTTAAAGACTTGAATATAAATAAGCAGCCATCTAGCTCAAAAACAACACAGTCCACATGGAAGAAGCACACCAGCCTGTGTGACCATGAAGTGTCGAAGGGATCAGATATCAGGCATCAAAGAACAAAAAATCATATCATTGTGAATGAGGGGGAGGGCAGATTGGGGACCCAAAGCCCATCTGTAGGCAAGTGGACATTCTCTTACAGAAGGTTCTCAGGGAGAAAACAAGACAGTCAGGGTGCGGTGTAGCAATGATGAAACATACAAATTTCCTCTATTAGATGCTTCTTTCTCCCCACCCCTCCCCACCCTATCATGATTCCAATTCTACCTTACAAATTCAGCTAGATAAGAAGATGTATACTGGTACAGATAGATAGGAACCAGAAACACAGGGAATCCAGGAAAGATGATCCCTGCAGGACCAGTAGAGTGATTGGAGATACTGGGGGGGATGGAGAGAAGGTGGGGAGAATGGGGGAACTGATTACAATGATATAGATAGATAGATAGATGATAGATAGATAGATAGATAGATAGATAGATAGATAGAGAGATAGATAGATAGAACCTCCTCTCTAGGGGACAGACAACAGAAAAGTGGGTGAAGGAAGATGTTGGACAGTGTAAGATATGACAAAATAACAATAATTTATAAATTATTAAGGGTTCATGAAGGAGAGGGGAGTGGGGAGGGAGGGGAAAAATGAGGAGCTGATACTAAGGATTCAAGTAGAAAGCAAATGTTTTGAAAATGATTGTGGCAATAAATGTACCACTCTAAGCTCCTCGCAGGGGTCAGCCAACAGAAAAGAGGGTATAGGGAGGTATTTGTAAGGTATTTCATAAGACATGAAGAAAATGATAAATTGTCAAGAGTTCATGAGGTAGGGAATGGTGGGGGAGGGGGAAAATGAGCTGATACCAAGGCTGAAGTAGAGAGAAAATGTTTTGAAAATGATGATGGCAACATACGGACAAATGTGCTTGACAAATGGATGTTTGCGTGGATTGTGGTCAGAACTCTAAGAGCCTCCAATAAAAAGTTTTTTAAAAAATGAACAATGTTGGAAACTTAATTTAACTCAGGTAATATGCTAGACTAATTGTCTCACCCTTAAATGGAAGGAGCCCTAGTCGTGGCGTGGGTTAAGCACTGACCTGCTAATCATGAAGTCCAGTTGCTCTGTGGGAACAAAGATAGACTCTGTTCTCATAAAGATACACAGTCTTGGAAAAGCTAGATCTATTTTGTTCTTTAGGGTCACCATGCTTCAGAATCGACTTGGTGGCATTGATGGTCTTTTTCCCACAAACAACACATTGAAAGATAGTCAGCACATCAAAGGATGAATGACAATGGACAAACCTAGTGCCAAGACTTCTTGAAAGAGTTAAAAACACAAAGATGCAACTTTAAAGATGGAGGTGCCCCTGACCCTAGCCAATCACCTGATATGTGTGTGAAAGCATATCATCAGTATCTGCTGTAACAATGAACACAGAATAGGTTTTTTGTATGGTTAAGTGTTCGGCTGCTAACCTCTAAGCCAACAGTTTAAGATCACAGTCACTCAACTGGTGATAAAGATAACGGTTTTTAACTCTTCTAAAGTTATCATCTTGGGAACCCGCAGTGGGCAGTGATTTGCAGTCCTGTAGAGCTACTCGGAGTCAGAATCTACTGGAAGGCAGTGAGTAAGTGAGAGCGAGTGACATGATAAATACATTGATGAACCTTTAAGACTCTCTTGTTAGCTTTCCCTCTGTCTATACCTTCTGAAATGTATTTATAGATGAGAGCTGCATTTTTAAGCGACCGGAAGGGAATGTTTCTAAGAAAAAGAGACACCATACGAGGTCCTGGGTGATAGAAAGAGTTAATGCGTTGAGTTGCCAACTGGAAGGCTGGTGGTTCTATTCCACTCACAGGCATTTTGGAAGTGAGGCCTTGTGATTCACTGTCAAAAATCAACCAGGCATGATCCTAGAGACCAAAGTCTACTCTGACATAGATAGGATTACCACGCGTCACCATCAACCTGATGCCACCTGGGGGAAATGTTGAAATAAACTAGAGATACCATCAATGACAGCCAAATAAAAAGTATGTGTTTGAGTGTAAATGGTTATCTCAATGAACTATCCATAGACCAACATTAAAGAACTTACAGCTTACATAAAGAAATTCTATGTAAGTCCCAAATAGTGGGACTAGGAATCAACACCTCAGCCTGTGATTATTTGTAATCCAAACTCCCTGCCGTCAAGTTGATTCTGACTCATCATGAACCTGTAGGACAGGGTAGAACTACCCTGTGGGTTTCCATGGGTAGTTTAGCAAGCATTGCCTGTGTCCTAGGGACAGCCTGTGGTTTCCAACTGCTGGTGTTACGGTTATCCACCCTACCTGTAAGTGTAGCCCTTTGCCCCAAGGGTCAAAGAAATGGGGGGAAAGTTAGATTTCTCCCTTGGGTCATACACAAAAAGAAATGACAGGTAGATTTAAAAGTTAAACATGAAAAAAAATGATGTATGTGGTATTGATTTAAATGTTTTATGACTGTAGAAAGGGAGAAGTGTTCTCTTAAAGCATAAGGAACAAACAGACTGGGTGGGGGAGGATAAATAGGATAATATTCAATAAATAAACACCTGCAATCTAATGACAACCCTGATCACCAAGAAAAGCAAGTAAGGCATGTGGAGAAGATAATAGACAGCAATGGCCAAAGAAACAAGCGGCTATTAGTCAGACTATACAAACTAGTAATAAAAGTCCATAAGGAAAAACAGTCCAAAATGACCACCTTATGAGAAGAGGTAATTTTATAGGACATGAAACCAAATAGCCTAAGCAAGAGTGAAAAGATACTCAAGTATTGTAGTATTTGTGCAATCAGAACATCATTTGATGATTTGGAAAGATCTAGTGAAATTGAAAATTTCAAAAAATTCCCAATTAGGGGTTTACCCTAGAGAAATTATTTCAGATGAGCAAAAGGAAAAGAAGGCAGGAATACTCAATAACGTTTTTAAATGCTACAAACTCTATAAGAACCCACATTGGGAAACAATCAAATGGTGCTAATTCCTAAAAAGGACAAGAAATAACTCTATTGTACAGCATATGAACAGTAGAATATCATATAAGTGTATAATACAAAAACCTGGGCTTCATTCAATATAGTGTTCAATAAAATTATTCCCATAGCCTGTAAAATTCTACATCATTTACAGTCTTTGTTGTTATTGTGGCTAGTAGTTGTCACAGTGGGCCCCCAAGAAGATGTCACGAACAACCTGATCAGACCTTTCTTATCCAGAGGGGTTTTGTTTGCTGGTTTTCATTAGTAGGCAGCCATGCCTCTCTTCCTCGTCTGTCCAGACCTCCAGACTCGGAGGTGCTGTTGGCAATTGTTCGGCATAACAACAACACACCCCTTTCCACTGGCAGATGAGTGGCGGCCACCCTTGGGAAGCATTGGCTGGGAGCTGAACCCAGGTCTCCCACATGGAAGGCAAGAATTCTATCTACCACCAAGCCATTCTTCACCGCCAGGTTGAAACACCTGTAACAGAATACATTTTTTTAAGGCATTTGAGGTTTGTTTCATACATTCTCTTCTTTCTCTATATAAAAATGTTATATAATTTTATTGGGATTTAGGTGTGTGTGTGTGTGGGGGGTGCATTTCATATCCTGCACTGTATTGAACAGTTCACTTAGAGCTGTAGTTTTCAACCTTTCTAATGGTAGGATCCTTTAATACAGTTCCTCATGTTGTGGTGACCCACCGCCCCCAACCATAAAGCTATTTTCATTGTGTCTTCATAACTGTCATTTTGCCACTGTTACAAATTGGGTGACGCCTGTGAAAGTGTCATTCGACCCCCCAAAAGTGTTGCGACACACAGGTTGACAACTCCTGGCTTATAGAGCTGAAGGGGCTTCCAAACCATGTGGGAAATGGAACTAAAAGCCAGCAGAAGTTCTCATGAACTTTTGAAGTATGGTGGAGTCCATGATAACTAGAAAGCAGAGTCACGGCACACACGCCTCCCATCCCAGAGCAGTGGTGGCTTCCCTCAGGAGGTACTGGTTGGCAATTATAATAAACAGTAGGCTGGAATCATTAGCCAAAACAAGCACGGAGGAAATGAACATCTAATCATGGTGACATCTGGGGAGGTAGAAAAGACAGTGAAATGAGACACTGGTGGATCAGATTCCAACTGTATTTTCCCTTTAATGTGCTATGGCTTGAGCTAGCTAAAACACACTGGAGTCTGAGTCATAGGGACCCTCTGTTGTAGGTGGTGTAATACCAACATCCTGCAAAACTCTGAAAGGTCCACTAGTAAGAAGATTATTGAATAAAGACCAGGGACACAAAATTTGTTCCAAAAGATTATTAAATAACAAAGAGCAGCAGGAAATAATGAAAATGTTTCCAATTGAATGGAAGACCTTCGTTGCTATTTTTCAATATCAATCCAATCAAGCAAGTAAACTCTCTGTGGACGTGGAAAATTTGAATTATTTGTTCTGGCACTCACAGATGAATTACAAAGATTTCTGCTTTCCACACCCTGAGAAACAGGAGTCTTGGTGGCCCTCCAGAGAAGGCTTTACAGGAGGAATTTACAACAGTAGGGAACATTACTGTTGGTCTGAAAGGGAATAATGAGTTAATTCATAAATCATTGAGTGATTGAACAAATGCTTCTAGAGATTTTAAAGTCTGCCAGCCTTTTTTTCTAAGTACAAAAAAATTAAGATGTCAGACTTTTAAAACATTAGCATTGATATTTTTTCTGTAAAGTACCCATTTATTCAAAATGCTTTCAATAATAACCAAATAAACTAACTCGATAGATATAGTGAAACAGTTTTCCTTTATTTTCCCCTACTGGTATTTTTATTCTAAAATGGAAATTAAAGGGACGCAAGGTGGTGAATTATCTTATAAGCTTTGAAACGTGGCAACAATAGGCAGTTCTCATAAACCTTTCATATTTTTGGCCCATTTATTATTGTACAGAAACAGTCAAGGTGGCACAGTTATGTGGACTTTAAGACAAGATATTTCTTTGTTCCTTCCTTTTTACCATCCCTGATATTTTTGAACAAAATTCACACGAGACTATAGAATTTGCAAGACAGAGATGCATGGATGAAAGAGAAAAATACAGTCTAGTGAGTGAGTAACCAAAATGAACTTTGGGATTTCCCTTTATTCATAGGGGGAATCAGCAATCTGGTACCAAGAAGTTACTGCTGCTTGGCCTTCTTAGGGAGTGCCTCAATTAAGGATAGAGAAACATAGCCTTCAGTATTAGCAAGGGCTTAGAAAGAAGCCACTCAATTCTCTCTTATATTTGGGGAACTTGGGGAACCCTGGGGGGCCCTGGAGGGGAGTAGGGGTTAGGCAATGGGTCTCTCAGTGCAAGATCAGCAGTTCAAAACTTCCAGCAGCTCCATGGGAGAGGAGAGGGACTTTCTCTTCCCATAAAGACTCAGTCTCAGAAACGCACAGGGCAGTTCTATTCTACTCTATCTCATAGAATCACTAAGAGTTGGAATCAACTCCATGGCAGTGAATTTTTTTGTCTTTGTCTTTTAACTTGCCTGAGACCACTCAGCTAGCTAATTACAGAGGGGAAAGGCCAACAAAAGTCTCCAAAGAAAAAGGTAATTCATGTCTACATAATTGCTTCTTGACCTTCAACTCAAAATTCCAAGTTGGATTTGCAAAAATGAAAACAACATGACCTCTTTGCACACAAAATTCACGGTCAAAACCAAAGTGGAACAAGAGGGCAAGGAGCAAAGGTGTTGAATGAGTGAACAACCAGCTCTCCTCTTTCTCCCCTGATTTCTTGTCACAAAAGCTCCTGGTGAGGCTAAAAAGAGCAGTGGACTGAGTAAATGTTCTATGATCTCAGACCTACATTGTCTTAACGTGGGTCTCAGGCACATATCTCAACTAAGAGGCACTTGTGCTTTCTCACTTAGTAAAAAATAAGATTCTACTCTGACATGTCTCATTCTCTATGTATCTGAACAACCTACTCTTCCCCATATATAACCCTTGGTCCAACAATATGTTCACTGTAAACAAGTTCCTATAAATGTTAGTAAAAAAAAATGTGAATGCGCCTAATACACAAGAACTTTTAATACTACTATATCTATACAATTCACACTGTGGTGTTTCCAAGTTTAGCTGTTCACAAGCAAAAAACAAAACTACCTCTGACTATGAATGTGTCCTGAAAATAAAAATTCATTGCTGGATGTTATTTTTAAATTTAGCATATCTTCTTTCAGGGAATATGATTTCTTCCTTTCCAGTCAGAGGGGATAAGGAACATTTCATTTAAAGGTAAAAGCATCGCCGAAGAGTTGCTAAGTACATCCCCCAGAGAACCATCTTTATTCAAGCTCTTTATTCCCAGTCACTTGAAATAATGTGCTTCAAACATGTAATAAAATCTCCACTGTTTCTGAAATAAAGAGGGGATGACGAGAAGAAAATACTGGGTAGGGAAGGGAAAAATGTAACACTGTATCATCCAAATTTAACAGCGCATTTCTAGTTGGGGTTTGACTCTTACTACATCACATGAGTTCATCATCTTAGTGGATTTTTATGCAGCCCAGGGACTCGGTGTCCATCCTTGCAGTCTCCGGAATGCATGGCGTGTGGAGAATGAAGTGTCTCAAAGGATGCACCTTGCACCAGCAGAATCTTTTCTAATTATGACGATTGTTGTTACAGTTGATAATTATCACTGGCATCTATACCTATCTTCTAAATCATTGCACTTACTCATTAAAACAAGTGACCCAAGAGGTGGAGTGTTTAAGTGTTCAACTGCTCATGGAAATGTTGGCAGTTCAAACTCACCCGTGGTTTCATGGGAGGGTTGTGGCAGTGTGGCTTTGAAAAAGATATACAGCCTTGGAAACTCCATGAAGTAATTCTACTCTGTACTATAAGGGAACTCTGAGTTAGAATCAAATCATAGCTCTGAGGGTTTGTGTGGTCAACACTGAACCAGCATTTCAGTATCTTCACATTTGCTGTTTATGTCCAGTTAGCACAATGTTTCCCTAAATAGGTAGCACCGCCCCTTGAGGCTGCAAAAGCAGATGCCTACACTTAATCCTACATTATTGGTCCCCCGCAAAAATCCCCAAAGTTTGTACTTGCCAGAGCAGGTGGGGGAGGAGCACTGAACAATTTGGCAGTAGAAGAAATAATTTTGGGAACCTATGATTCAGCAGATGGGAGAACCTATTCTCAGAAGTCTGAGAACACCAATTCATTATCTTACTGTCAATCTAGAGTAAAGCCAGGTCTTGAGTAAAATTCCAGAATTCCTATTATTTCATCTGTCAAGTTGGTAGGCAGCATGGGATTATATGTATCTGTACCAGGCGGTGTTAGGCATGAAAGCTCAAAGATATAATTGTGAAGACTCAAATGTACTTGATCTGAGCAAGGGTGTTTTCACGCACCTCACAAGCATGTGAAAACTGGATAATGATTGACTGAGGATGAATAGACGCCCTTACGCTCTAGTAATGGTGAAAATATTGACCTAGCTTGGAATTAGCAGAAGAACAATAAATCTGTCTTGCAAAATGATCAGCCAAAGCATTTCTTGGAAACAAGGATGGCAAGTGTGTTAGTCTGGGTAGATTAGAGAAACAAATTCATAAACACACGTATATAAGAGGGAGTTTTATATAAATGGTAATTTTACATTAAGAAAACATCCCCTTAGACAGGCCATGGTGACATTAGAAGGCCATTGACCGATGACGGGTAAGGACTGAGTGTATGTCCTGACAACCTAAGACAGGCGGAGTTCCCGGGAGGATATTACTTGAAAAAATTAAAAAGGGGGACCTGTCAGGAGCCATCCAGCCTGGACATGCTTGACCTGGCTACAGGCC
>PVJH01011620.1:0-68139 GCA_004026705.1 Nesogale talazaci | reverse complement strand
GTAACTCTGATGGTGAGAAGCCATGGGGTCCTTCTGAGTTAGCAGTGCTGCACTGGGGCCATGCTCCCTCTATGAGTTACGTGGCTTTAGATCTGGCCCCAAACTTCTGTTGTCTCATCCAGTAGTATGGTCTCAGGCCTCTTTTGCTAATGATTGTGCAGTGTGTAAATCACATTCTGTGTCCTTAAAAGTATCCTTGGGGCTGAGCCCCGGTGGCGTAAGTGGTTGAGTGCGGGACTGCAGCCCGCAGGCTTGGCGGTTCCAATCCAGCGGCGGCTGGGTGGCGCCCACGACCACCAGAGGCAGTGATGCCCACACACAAAAAAAAAGTATCCTTGAAGGCTTGATAATTATTCATTGGGTGAAGTCAGAAATTCAGAATGAAAAATGGCTTTTGATGGCTTTTATGTATTAGAACAAAGGCATTAAAAATACTGCTAATTGCCCTGTTGCTAGAATTAGAAATTAAAGAATAAAATAGAATTGTTATGTGACTGGTTTGGCTTGGCTTTTGATGTCTTCTCTTTTGTATATATGTATACATATTTAATATTACAGCTTTTTTCTCTTGTGACTTTATCTTGGTAAACAGCTTAATTAAAAATCCTGATTAACTGACTTATTCAGGATCAGCTTGCAGAGTCTTGAATCAACGTTAAATATAAACAATGTGAATTATTGTTAGTGTAAGTACTATAAAAAACAACTGACATTAGAAGGGAAAACTCAAATTTGAAGCATATTCCAAATGAAAGCTTTAAAGTTTGCTTCACAGTTCTTTGTAAATTTAAACAGATATGCACAATTGATCAATATATGTAAATACATTTGCATTTTTTAAAGTTTGAAGAGTACTTTTTTTTAAGTGCTGATTTCTTTGTATTCTCTGCATTCTGTACTATCACCAATAAATGTGTTTCTAAATCCCTTAAAAAAAAAGAATTATCTTCAATTTATGATTTCAAAACGGCAGCTTTGACATCCTCAAAGAACTCAAATTATGTTCCTTTCAATGTTATTTTAGTTTTAGAAACAAAAAGAAGTCTGAAGGGGCAATACAGCCCTGGTTGTAGGGTAGATGGAGTAAGGTCGCCCAATGAAATTCTCCAAGGACAGTCCTTGATGCTATCAAAGAATGAGAAGGTGCATTGCCATGATGAAAAAAAAATCCCTTGGTACAACTTGCCATCTGTACAATTTTCAATTTTCTTAAAACTTCTTCCTAATAAGCCCCACAGTCATTCAGCACCATTTAAGAAAAATCTATCAAGATTCACATTTTAAAATCTCAATAAAAGCATAATTTTCTCAGCTGACTTATCTACCTTGCATTATTCACCTCTGAAGTCTTTTTAACCTTTCTTGGAATGCATGATCCATCTAAAACCTATTGTGTTCTTTATTGCAAACCTTCAATGATTTGGGAAGATAGTCACTTGAACTTTAAAAAAAATCATTTTATTGGGGGCTCATACAACTCTTATCACAATCCAGACATCTATCCATTGTGTCAAGCACATTTGTACATTTGTTGCTATCTTCATTCTCAAACCATTTGCTTTCTACTTGAGCTCTTGGTATCAGCTCATTTTCCCCTCCCTCCCCACTGCCCCCTCCCTCATGAACCCTTGATAATTCATAAATTATCATTTTTGTCACATCTTACACTGTCTGACGTCTTCCTTCATCCACTTTTCTGCTATCCAGCTCCCAGGGAGGAGGCTATCTGTAGTTCCTTGTAATCGGTTCCCCTTTCTACCCTATCCTCCCAGTGTCTCATTTTCCCTACTGGTACTGAAGGGATCGTCTGGCCTGGATTCCCTGTGTTTCCAGTTCTTATCTGTACCAGTGTACATCCTCCGGTCTAGCTGGATTTGAAAGGTAGAGTTGGGATCATGATAGTGGAGGGGGGCGAGAGAAAGTATTTAAGAATTAGAGGAAAGTTGTATGTTTCATCTTTGCTTTACTACACCCTGACTGGCTGTCTCCTCCTTGAGATCCTTCTGCATTTGAACTTTGTTAAGACTTTGATATTATCCTTAATCTCTAAATCATCATGTTTTGTCCCTCATGGCACAAAAAGTATTCTTTTTTTTGAAGGTACCCTAAAAAGAGTTAAGACAAGAGTATGACTATGAGGGCTGGTCTGCAGTTCTGCCACTGATCACAGACAGGTTTAAACACATTTGTTTGATAAAAACCCATGCATGCATGAACAGGAACTCTGGTTGCAATAGTGTTTTACTTATCCTCGTGATAACGTTCCTATCTCCTGAACACCTTGTCATGTACTGTAACACACAATTTAGAGTAAACACATACCATTCATAAACTGCCAAGAATTGTACTGCATCCCCCAATGCTTTGATTTTAATCCTATTTGGGTCTGTGCTGTCTTCGCTTTTTTTTTTAATCCTTTCATTGGGGGCTCATACAACTCTTATCACAATCCATACATAAGTCCACTGTGTGGTCAAGCACATTTGTACATCCATTTCCCTCACCAGTCTCAAAACATTTGCCTTCTATTGAAGCCCTTGGCATTGGCTCATTTTCCCCTCCCTCCCTACTCCCCCCTCCCTCATGAACCCTTGATAATTTATAAATTATTATTACTTTGCCATATCTTACACAGTCCAATGCCCCCCTTTACCCCTTCTCCAATGTCCACATCCCAGGGAAGAGGTTATATGTAGATCCTTATAATCCGTTCCTCCTTTCTATGCCCACTTCCCTCCACCCTCTTCTTAGCTTTTTTTTCAGTGAATCTTTTTTTGAGATAAAAGAGATTAAATAAGTAAGCAATGCGGAGATATGAGGGAAGAGAGACATCAAGTCACACATGAAGATGGCCCCGCAGCAGAAGCTTAAAGAGATAAGGGCTGTCCTCCAGAGCCATAGCCAGATACAATCTTCCCTCCCCTGGAGCTACTAGCCTGACTGGGGCTCTAAGCTCTTAAACACTGAAAGAATGTTTGTTAGAGCCACTCACTTGTGGCTGCTCTGTTCCAGTAGCACTAGATAACTCAGGCAGCTTCAAAGGTTTCATGGGAAAATGGAATAAAAAGATAACAGAATTTTCCCAAAGCTTTTTGGGGCTCCCATGTATAAAAAAATACAAATACAAATATACACACATTTCTCTCTATGTGGATAAATTTCTATGTGTAAGTAAATAAAGAACTTGTACAGAAATAGAAACTGTGAGCAAAGTGGTTCCTTTAGAGCAGTGTTTCTCAACCTTCCTGGGGCCGTGACCCTCTAATATAGTTCCTCTTGTTGTGGTGACTTACAACCATAAAATTATTTTTGTTGCAACTTCTTAACTGCAATTTTGCTACTGTTATGAATCGAGCAACCCCTGTGAAAGGGTCGTTTGACCCCCCCCAAAGGGGTCTTGACTCACATCTTTAGAACCACTGCTTTAAAGCAAAATATGAGGATCAAGACATCACAATGTTCTAAGAGACTTCAGTATTACTTGAAATATTTTCATTTTTAATATGAAGAGCTATTTGTTAAGTAATTAAAAATTAGTTTTTTTAGAACTGTAACTCTAAAAAAAACCGATTCTATTAAATGATGGGAAAAAAGATGAGTAAATAAAAAAGAACAAATACACATGAGTACTCCAGGAGCGTTATAAATAGAAAGACATTAAAGCTATAAGGTAGAAAACAACATTGAGCTAGCTTAAGACTTAACAAAGAGATCAATTTAAGAGAATTAAGAATTCAGATAAAACAAACAAACAAAAAGAGAATTCAGAAGCAGCTTTGTACATAGGCAGGAACTTGTTAAGTAAGACTTCCGAAAATGGTAGAAAATGAACTAGCTTATCAGTAACTGAAATTTAGAAAAAAAAATAAAAAACACACCCCCATTTTTTTTAAACAAGCTTATGGACCCATCAGTCTTTTTTTTTTGTCTCGCATCACTGCCCTGGTGGGAGTAGGAAGCCCAGCTTTGCTCCTGGAGAGCTGCTGCTGGATTTGAACCGTCAACCCTGTGGGCCGCAGTCCCGCACACAACCACTATGCCACTAGGGCTCAGCTCAGTCTTTTTTTTTTTAATCAGTCTTTCTTTGCTTTAATTTACATTTCTTTCAGTTTGTGCAGCTGAGTTTTTTTCATATGCTTCACAAAGATTTAACTCGTTACTGATTGTAACAATACTATTTGGTCTATTTTACAGACAAGTAAACTAAAGCTTAAGGAATAAAGCAAGTGACTGACTTAATTTATATTGTGATTCAGAAGTTCCTCCGTCTCTGTTTGTCTCTGTCACTAACTTTCTCTCTGACTCTTGTTTCTCTCTTTCTGCTGATCTCTTTCTCTTGGGCTGTCAGTCTTTTTTTTGGCATCACTGGGGCTGTCAGTCTTAAAAAACCATAATAAGCCACGAATTTTGTAGTGTCAAAGAACAAGACTGAAACCGGGAACTGCTTCACCACTTAATATCTTTGTGAATTGGAACAATCCTTCCATCTCTCTCAGTCTCCATTTCCTCATCTACAGCATAGGAATACTAATTTGCTCCTACCCTGTGCAACTCTTCTGACAATTCAATGGATAAATATTATGAGTAGAATAGCTATTTATATTACAAGACCTTTGAATTCTGAGGCTGGCAACAAATACTGCCTGTACCATGGTCTGTCAAAAGAACAAAGAAATTTCTTTAGAAGAAGGATAGTCAGAATATTCTTTAAAGGCAAGGATGGCAAGACTTTGCCACACTTCAGGCTGAACTGAATTCACTCCCATGACTCAACTTTTAACCAAACAACTTTTAACCAAGACAGGATGCATGGGAGAAAGAAGACGATGTGATGGCAGTGAGGGGATGGCAGTGGATGAGCTGAAACAAAATGCTGACGCACTGCTGAGTGTAAAACTGGCGATCTGCTCTTCACCTAATCCACAGGCACCAGAAAGGGTCTATTTTTGTTTGGATTGATTTTTTAAAAAGCATTTGCTACGGAATAACGCTCAGAAGGCAGGAATGGATAGGAAAGAAAGACGAACAGAAACAGTAAGCAAAGGAAGGAAATGGAAAGAATGCTGTTACATTGTGTAGGCAGCAATTAATGTCATAAAACAACATCTGTATATAATATTATAAAGAAAACCAATTTTCTCTGTCAAGTTTTATTCAAATCACAATATCCAAAACAACCAAACTCACTGCCATCAAGTTGATGCCAACACATAGCGACCCTTGAGAACAGTGCCTCTTGTGAGTTTCTGAGACTGTCCCTGTTTACAGGAGTAGGAAGCCCCATCTTTCTCCTGGGGAGGGGCTGGCGGTTTTGAATAGCGGACCTTGCAGATCCCAGCCCAACGTGGAACCATTATGTCACCAGGGCTCCTCACAAATCACAATAGAAAGTTAAAGAACCTGAGCTCCCAATAAAATGATTTATTTTTTAAAAAAGGAGGGGGGCTGAGCCCCGGTGGTGTAGTAGTTGTGCGCGGGACAGTTGTGCCCCCCCCCAAAAAAAAAAGA
Organism: Nesogale talazaci; assembly: GCA_004026705.1. Classification (NCBI taxonomy): domain Eukaryota; kingdom Metazoa; phylum Chordata; class Mammalia; order Afrosoricida; family Tenrecidae; genus Nesogale; species Nesogale talazaci. Next base: position 62,631 of record PVJH01011620.1, on the reverse strand, counting down.
AAAAAAAAGGAGGGAGAAAGAAGAGCTTATACCAAGTGCTCAAGTAGAAAATATTTGGAAATGAAGATGGCAACATGTGTACAAATATACTTGATACAAATGATGTATGGAAGGGCTGAGCCCCGGTGGCATAATAGTTGTGCGCGGGACTGCGGCCCACTGGGACAGAGGTTCAATTCCAGCAGTGGGGCTGGGCCTCCTACTCCCACCACCGGAGAGCAGTGATGCCCCCCCCCAAAAAAACAAAAAACACATGATGTATGGAATGTTATAAGAGCTGTTAAGAGCCCCCATTAAATCATTGAAAAAAATAAATTAAAAAGAGTTAAAGAACCTCGTGACGCCCCACCCGCCCCTAATGCAGGTAATCTGGAATAGGTGCATGTGGTTCTTATTTAGCTGTGGTGGTGTCGTGGTTAGGTATTGGGTTGCAATCCTTAAGGCCAGTAGTTTGAAACCGCCAGTTGCAAAAGTCTAGGCGTACAGTTACCCACAGAGGGGTCACTATCTAGCATCCACTAGATGGCAGAGAGAGAGAGAGAGAGACAGAGACAGAGAAAGAGAAAGGGAGGGAGGGAGGGAACGGGAGAAGAAGGGGGGGGGCACTCAGCCAGCAATCCCATAGGACAGATTCAGACTGAAAGCATCATCTTTCTCCCATAGAGCAGATGACTTGTTCAAAATCGGGACTGTGATTAGCAGCCCAACACATAATCCACTACGCCACTGAGTCCTAATCAGTTTTATGGCAGTTTAAGTTGGAGTGCAGGAAAAAGGAACCTGGGTGGCACAGCGGTTCAAGCACTCAGATCAAATCAGTTGTTTTATAGCAAAAAGAGCTGGCAATTGGGTTTCGCTAAGGATCGACAGCTTTTGAGACCCTAGAGGGGCAGTTCAACTCTGTTCGGTAAGGCCACTGGGACTTGGAATCAACGTGAGGACAGTGAGACTTTGGCATTAGTGCAAAAAAAGGCTCAAAGCCTTCGCAATGGTTCAAAAACTATACACGCATTAGTGACTGTGATTGTAACAAAGAATTTGTTGTGTGTAGGGGTGGGTTTCATCATTTCAAAGTGAAAGAAAATATATATAGCATTCCAGCAGGACTTCGGAAAATGCTGCCCCGATCAAAGACGATGGTGCACTGAATGCAGATGGCTTTCCATCTGACAGGCCAGATGCCTCTTCTGAGACCCACATTCCATGGCTTTGACCTATAATTTTTCCCATTCCAGTTACCAGGAAAACTCACACAAAGTCGAAGAATCTCAGTCTGTTCCTGTTTCCCGCCGTCAGCCATGATCGAACCAGTGGGAAGTCCTGCACTCATGGGCCAGTGGGAGGCACCTGTGAGTCGGGTGTTTTTAACCCAGAGACTGTGTGCAGGTCGCCGCTCTGGCCCTGGGCACGTAGCTCTGCCCAAATGATTTTTTAGGCCACAATCTTGCACAGCGGTTATTTAGGCTACTGTGGAAATAAGGTGCAAAAAACCTCTGCAGGGATTGGTCGATGACTATATACACGAGATGACTCTACCCTACTGAGAAGGGTGGTCAGTCTTGTCATTGTGCGACATCTGTTGGTGTCGGTGGCGAGTGCCCTCAAGTTGGCTATGTGAGGCATGAGGTCCTTCTCCAGGGACTGGTCTCTCCTGACCACTCGTCTAAAGTCTGTCAGACGAAGTCTTGCCACACTTTCCTCTACGGGACGCTCTGGCAGATCCCTTACCAGACAGCTTGATTTGTCCAAAAAGAACTAATTCCACAGAGATTAAAGAAGACCTCATTACCATCAAGGAAGGGAGCTATCGTAGTCGTTCTTTGCACCAGAGGCCCATGTGCTGAGAACCTCCCAGAGCCAGGAGACAGACACGCTGTAGCACTGTGGTGCAGAGAAGTGGTAAGAAGGGGTCGAGCAATGGCAGAGCCCAGCAGCGGCCGTGGTGGTGGCAAACCCCAGCAAAGAGCCCAGTGCCAAAAGGCTTGGTTGGAAGCTGTAGTGACTAACACACTACTTCCTGTCGCTTGAGTTGTTCTCGTTACTTCACAGTTAATCTTGATCCTGAGCAATAGCCTGTTACCTTCTTTTTTTTTTTTCCGGTATCACTGCTCTCCGGTGGTGGGAGTAGGAGGCCCAGCCCCACTGCTGGAATTGAACCTCCGTCCCAGTGGGCCACAGTCCTGCGCACAACCACTACGCCACCGGGCCTCAGCCCAACCTTCTTAATAAACCACTGAACTCTAAGTACAGTTTGTGAGTTCGATGAAACTTAGGAAAAGTACCGAGGGGAAAAGTACTATTAGTGATATAGAAGCTTAACTCATTGTACATTTATGACCTTTTTAACCCATCTCACAGGAACCAGCTTTGCACTGATTCTTATTAAAGAAAAAGTTTGGGATCAACTCAAGGGAAGTGAGTTTGATTTTTTAGGTTTGCAAACCCACAGTAAAGGTAAAAGAAGAAAATGAGAAATGTTTTATGTTCCACTTCATCTAGCCCCTCTAATGGTTAACTTTTTTTTCCTGCCTCATTTGCTTTACCTCACACTTTGGGTATACCTTTATTTTATTTTTTGCCAACTTATTTGGACATCATGACACGTTACTCATAAATATGTAACTGTTTTGTTTCTCCCCCAGGAATAAAAACATTTTCCTTCAATAACCATGGAAAGTTAACCCCAATACAATACTATTATCTAATGTGTGATCCATAATCAAATTCAGGGACCATGTCTTAAGGTAGCTGTGTACTCTCAGGAACCAGGCCTTAGCATAAATGAGGAGACACAGATATGGAAAGAGACGTGGTGGAGACACGAAAACAAATGAGTGAGCCAAGAGCTCAAAAAATGAAAATGAGCAGAGAATGAGAAAATTAATAAACACAACAGCCATAGCAAGTACTGTTAGACATGATTATAACACAAAAGATCACAGCTATATTATTACAGTACATAATTATATTGTTCCTAGATTGCATGCCACAGTATAATAATACAATATCATAAAATAATAGTAATCATTTTTTGAGCATTCACTATGTGGCCATGTACTGTTCCAGGCATTTTACATAAAGTTCCTGGTTTAATCTTTAAAACAGCCCTAAGATATCAGATCTCTATGCTATAGGTGAAGAAACTGAGGCCCAGTACCCAAGCTGCCCACCTCATAGGTGGAACAGTGGGAAGGGCAAAGTCACAACTCCCATTCCACAGGGCCAGCTTCCCAGAACAGTCCCTGCACCCACTGAGTACTCACTATCCTCACTGGGTCGGATATCCACACGCAACTGTAGGTAAGGTTTGGAGGCGGTGGCAAAGGCCGTGCTCAGGTCCCAGTCAGATAGGAGTGAGAGGGACACTTCCTGCCCAAGACGATCCCGGCCCAGGTAGCTGATGCCAAAGTTCTTTTTCCTAGACAAAGAAATGTAAAAGTCTGAGTGTATCCAGTACCCTGGAAACCTCAGGAATGGCTTCCAAAATGAGGAGACAGAATATAAAGAAATATAAGTAAGGAAGTCCTTTGATGGATTAAGGAGATTGAGGCTCAATCATTTGTATCCATTTTATTATGCAAATCCAGAAACACATTTGTTTATTTCTGGAAGGTGCATTGGAACCTGGTAAAATGGTAGTCCCCTCTGGGGAGGGGAACAGGGTAGTTGGGAGATACAAACAGGAGAAATGGGCCTTATTGTTTTGCCCCCCAAATAAAGCCATCACAACAAAAAGATTTAGGGGAGGGAGAACAAAAGGGCGAGTGTTTGCTTAGAAGGTTCTAAGCTGGGCTGAGCCCCGGTGGCGTAGTGGTTGTGCACGGGACTGCGGTCCACTGGGACGGAGGTTCAATTCCAGCAGTGGGGCTGGGCCTCCTACTCCCACCACCGGAGAGCAGTGATGCCCCCCCCCCCAAAAAAGAAGAAGGTTCTAAGCTTAGGTGTAATCAACGCCCCTGAATTGTACATGTAGAAAAGAGTAGAGATGTTTTGTTATGTATATTTTCACCACACACAAAAATGTAGCATTTGTTCAAAATAGGTTTCTATGAAAAAGGGAAATAACTAAGAATTTACTCTTCAGATATGTACCGTATCTTTCAGACCATAAGATACACCCGATCATAAAATACATCCAGTTTTTAAGAGAAGGAAAACAAGAAAAAATATTCTGAACTTAATAGTACCAGTATACTAAAATGTTCTGGGATACCCCACCTTCAGACCAGAAGACGCACCCTCGTTTTTCCCCCATTTGGGGTGGGGGGGGAGAGGAAGTGTATCTTATGGTCCGAAAAATACAGAATGGGCAACATGCAAAGATGTGTGATAATCAAAAAAAATTTTTTAAAAAGATGTGTGATAATCATTATAAGTAGGGAAACATCCTAAATACCCATCATTTTTGTACTGTTTGAATGTGGCCATGTGCTTGTGTCTCTCCAAGAATCACCACAACAAAATAAACCATCACACTTACTTCCCAGAGACATTTTTCATCTGTCAGGTTGGCAAAGTCTACACTGTTTTTTTTTTTGGGGGGGGGGCATCACTGCCCTCTGGTGGTGGGAGTAGGATGCCCAGCCTTTGCTCCTGTAGAGCCCGCTGCTGGAATTGAACCTCCATTCCAGGGGGCCACAGTCCCGCGAACAACCACTATGCCACCGGGACTCATCCTACACTGTTTTATAATGACCAGTGTTTGTGAGCATGTGAAGGTGTTGAAGCTAACACGGGCCACACGGACTTTACCTAGCAAGTCAGCACTAGTTTCTCTTAACCCAACTCTGAAAGAAGGAATAGCATCAGAGCTTAAATTGTGAGATTCTGGTGTACAGAAAGTATGGATGAAAAAAAAGAAAGTGTGTATGACACTGAAAGCTTAAAATATATTTGCACGATCGACACAGGGTTATGCTCAGCCTTCGGTGATTTCCCTTGAACCACCGTGAGCAATGGGAATAACCTGGTCAGACAGAGAGGATTGGAGAGATGATTACAGTTGATTAAAATGAGAAAACTGACTTGAACTATTAAAAATCTTGTCACTTGATCTCCCTTCTGGTATGTTCTGGGCTTGATCTGGTCTTTAATGTTTTCTGGGGTTTTTTTTCATATTGGGGTTTATCTCTGTTGTATTTTCTCATTGTTGGTAGTCTTCTTGAACCTTCAGTAATCAAGTGTTTTTCTGTGTTTCTGGTACATGAAGCCCAGGATAGGAGAATCTAGAACAGGGGTGCTCAATGCGTCAGTTGCAATCTACTAGTCAATCGCAAAAGTAGTGTGGGTAGATCACAGGGCATTAAAAACATAGGAAGCCTATCGTCAATCCTGTCACTTAATTGTTATACAGCTCAGTCAATCAGATGCAATCTTAGGTGTCAAATGCATGTGCAAACGACTGCGCTAAGTGCAGCAAAACTGCACTTAGCTAAGTTATCGCCAGTTTTTAGACCTTGGATTTTTTTTCTCTTAAGCTTAAGAAAGGGTATTAAAATGAGTGGGGGAGTTGGACCAAGTGAGAAGACAAAAAAGTATCACTTGCATACGGAATGGGAGATTTTGACACTACAAGTGGACATTCAGCTGAAGTCCAGAGCGCATGAACAGTTCTGGAACTTACTCCCAGAGGGAAAGTACCCAAACATGAGAAAATGTGCTACCTCCTCGACTACATTATTTGGCTTTACTTATTTATGTAAGTCAGCCTTTTCCCACATAAAGATCATGAAGTCCAAGTAAGTGCTACTCATCTGGAAGTGTGCTTGGGGCTGGCTGTCAGCAGCTACTGTCTGGACTATGCATCCCTGGCTTATTCCCTTCAGTGAAAGTCACCAGAGTAAACTCAGGTAATGACAAAGAATATTCATAGTCAATTGTGTTGTATTGTGCAATATGGACTTATGTGGTTGTGTATGTATATAAACATACATTATACATGTATTCTCCATGTATTTATGAACAAGGGTAATAAATAAATAACTAGAAATATATTTTGCATTTTTGTAGTTGGTCGATCATTTTATAAGTAGTTCGTATGCTGAAAAAGTGTGAGCACCATTGATCTAGAGAGACAACTAGAATAAGGGTTCCTAGGGGGCGTGGTAGGGGGAGGGTAATGGGGAGTTGATATCAAGGAATCCAAGAAGGAAGAAAACGTTTTAAAACTGATTTTGGTAGCAACTGTACAACACTGCTTGATATGATTGAACTATGAAATGGTATGATGTCTGGATTAGCTCTTAATAAAATGGTTTGGAGGGCTAAGCCCCGGTGGTGTAGTGGTTGAGTGCGGGACTGTAGCCCACTTGACTTGGCGGTTCAAATCCAGCAGCAGCTCTTCAGGAGCAAGGCTGGGCCTCCCACTCCCACCAGAGGCCAGTGATGCCCCCCCCCAATAAAATGGTTTGAGAAAAAAATACAACTCAAATTCAATTCCCTTCAGGGGTTTTTTTTTGGGGGGGGGGCATCACTGCCTCTGGTGGTCATGGGAGCTACCCAGTGCTGCTCCTGATAGCCGCTGCTGGATTTGAACCTCCAAGCCCGCAGGCCACAGTCCCGCACTCAACCACTTACATCACCAGGCCTCAGCCCAAGAAAGACATTTTTAAAATGCTAAAGTTTTGTTCCTTTTTGTAAAACAGAAAAAAATATGTTTTACAAGAATTTTTCAGTAAAAGAGGAAAGACATTAAAACAAGGTTCTAGTGATAACAACACTGGTAAGACTTGTTGGGAGAGCATTTTGGAAACATCTGTTGACATTTTTAAAAGTACACACCCTTAACCAGCAAGGCCACTAAGAATGTAACCTATTGCAGAAGGCAGTCAAATCTCTCCCACCTCAAGAGAAGCCCCATGTGAACTGCTCTAGAGGGTTTTCTTGGTTGTGATTTATCTTTGCAGAGGCAGGGCGTCAGGCCTTCCTCCCACAGGGCTACTGGGGGTCTTCAAACCACCAACCTTTCGGTGAGCAGCTGAGTGCCGAACTGTTGCACAACCACGATGCCTTCGCCCTATGCCTCCACTTCCCCAAATGCCTCATGATGTGCTCATGTGGGTATGCACCGTGACAAATGCCCTGCCAAAAATATGCCAATGTTCATTGACGCATTATTCAAAATAGTCAAAAGGTAGAAACAATCCAAATGTCCATCAATAGATGAACAGATAAACAAATATGGTCTAGTCGTTAAATAGAATCCTACTCCACGACAGAGAGCAACGAAATCCTGATACATGCTATGGCATGCATGACTCTTGAAAACATTGTTGAGAAAGGTGGTCTCGGGCTGAGCCCTGGTGGCGTAGTGGTTGTGCGCGGGACTGCGGTCCACTGGGATGGAGGTTCGATTCCAGCTCCACGGAGCAAAGGCTGGGCCTCCTACTCCCACCACCTGAGGGCAGTGATGTCCAAACAACAAAAAAAAGAGAAAGTCGGTCTCCAAAGGTCAAATATTGTATGATCCCATTTACACCAAATATGTAGAATAGAAAAATGCACCAAGACCAGACCTTATCAGTGGCTACCAAGGGTTGGAGGAAGGATGGCATGGAGAGGTATTGCTGAAGGGGTACTGAGTTTCTGTTTGGTGTGATGAAAAACTTTTGGAAAGAGGGAATAGTAGTGGTTGCCCAACATAGTAAATATAACTAATGTCACTGAATGGTTTAAAATGGTTAGAATGAAAAACTTTTATTATCATACTTTAATCTCCCCCCACCCCTAAACACACACATACATAGGAAGCCAATAGCCCTGGCATATTAAAGGAGGCAGTTTTTGAATGATGGGCTTCTAGGGCTATTTCTTACATTTATATGGTGTTTATGTTTTTGTTCATAGCATATACACTATTTTTTGTAATAAAAGAATATTATTATTTCTTTGTTTTTCACTTTAATGGCGCCAACACAATATGCTGTCCCAAAACTTTGGCCATTATCATTTTATCTTACATTTTTAAGTGGAAGATTGATTCTTTAATAAATGAAGTAAAATAAATAATAAAACCTCTACCACACAAAATATTGAGGTGGGGAGCCCACTGGACAATCTCTATCATCCCCTCACTCACCCATTTAAGTCAAAAGCTCGAATGAGGATATGCTGTAATACATCCAGAGATGTGATCTGGGGGTCGACAGCGAAGGACCGGAACTCAGGTGGCAAAAAGCTCTCACACTTCTGGGGAGAGAAGACACCGGGCAGATCATCAGGGGCCGTGTCACCATGCTGAAGTGAAATGAGTGATGTACAGAGTGGTAGAAGACAAGGTCAGAGAGGTGGCAGGAACCAGAGATGGAGAAGGGTGTTCTAGATCAGGCTGGGACCTTTGGTTTTGCTCTGAGTGAGAGAGGAGCCTCAGGAAGGTTTGAGCAGAAGAGGGACTTGATTTGACTTAAGATTTAACTGATCCTTCTGAGTGCTAGCAGTCCAATGGGAAAAGGCTACTGCAATGGTCCAGGCACCCCTTTTCTACAAGCATATCCTAATATTACCATGTCCTATTAAATTAATCCTCCGTGTTATAGCCAATGCTAGCATATTTATCTACAGCACTGGCAACCCATGACCTACAGAAGAGTTTCCGGGACTCCCAGCCAGAGGATTGATGGCCATCTTTTTTCAACTTTACACTCCGGTGGTACCACATTTCTGGAAGTAAAGTTGAATACATCTCGACTCCAACTTTTTCCTTATGCAACCCCCTAGTCTGGAAGGTCCTTCCCACTTTATTCCCTTGGTTTACTTGCAACTTAGGTATCACTGCTTCTCTGAACCCCCAAACTTCTACCATAGGGCTTGCTTTATCACATTGAAATGGTCCGTGTTTCTCTCCAGAACCTACCTTCTTCTCATTATCACCATTGACGTGACCCTGGTCCAGGCACTATCACTGGCTTGCTCACACTACTGCCACATCCCTTTTACTTGGACGGCACACCAAAGAGGAGCCCTGGTGGTTAAGCACTAGACTGCTAACCAGAAGGGGTTCCAACCCATCAGCTGCTCCATGGGAAAATGTGACAGTTGACTTCTATGAATATTTACAGCCTTGGAAACCCTATGGGAAAGTTCTATTCTGTCCTACATGGTGGCTATAAGTTGGAATCGACTGAACAGCAAGGGACACACACACACACACATATATATATATATATATATATATATATATATATATATATATCCTTTCCCCCAAAGACCTTTCCCAATGTACCCTACTGCCCACCATTCTGCCTCACTTTCGGCTCTAGTAATATGGAAACCTAGGGAAATGGACAAGCTTATTACCACCTCCCACTCTGCCTTTGCGGTTCCCTCTGACTAGACACCCCCTCTTGCCCACCCCACCCCAAGTATATGACTCCTTTTTATTCCAGCCCTTGCTTATTCAACAGCTCCTCTGGGTCTTTCCCGGGGCAACCTTGATGAAAGTTCATCACCTTTTCCATTATTTCCTCATGTCCGAACCATCTTATTTCTTTAGCTGTCTGTCTCTCCCACAATCCACCGGCTCATCGAGGGTGGAGACTCTGGAATCACTATTTGTTGACTGACTTCAGAGCCCTCTCCATCCCACAGGGCTCCGCCCCTCAACTACTATGGCCCCTCCTCCAACTCTACAGTCCCTTCTACCTATTCTCTTCACCCATCCATTCCAGAAATCCTCAACTTTCATTGTCAGGTTTTTTTTGCCCCAGTATAGGTCCCCGTGGCCCGGCGCCCGAAGACCCTGCCCCTGCCCCTGTCCCTGCCCCTCCAGGTTCAGTTCCCACCTTCACCAGCACTCTGCCCTCTGCCTTCAAACCGCGCCCCGCAGGTAACGCCCCAAATCGCAGGCCCCGCCCCCGCCCTAGGAAACCGGGTGGGGGTGGGGAGGACGGACAGACCGACCACCAGTCTCACCTTGACTCGGACCCGCACCACCTCCCGCTCCTCCTCCTCAGCGGGCGCCGCCTGCACTCCCCCGCCAGGCGAAGGCGCTCCGGAGCCGGACAAGTCCGAAGACCCCGAGGCCGCTGCCATCCCGCTGCCACCAGCTCAGGATGACAGCTGACTGTTGCCCCGTAGCCCATGCACAGCGTGCACCCTACAGTGCGGGCACCCACGACCCCACCTTGCGCCCATACGCAGGCGCAGACTATGCTGCACGACCCAACCCCCACCGCCCCTCCCACCTGGCACTGGGTGATGGTATGAGCATGCGTAGAGTGCTATTGCAAGTGGCCCTGCCCCAAAAACCGGGGCTTGGCCTCACATCGGCTAAAATTCAGGTACTTAAAGAGGCCTCGCCTCGCCTCCCCTCCCCTCGTCTTGAGGTTTGATTTTCTTTGGAAGTTGACCCTTAGGATTCATCTAGCTGTGTGATTAACTACATTTTAGGGATAGAGAAGTGGGCGGCTGTGGCGCGATGATGTCAAGGCTCCAGACCCCGCCCTCAGTCTCCGTGAGCCTCTGCTGACAGATGATGTCATCTGTTTAAATACCTGTGGTCCTTGCTCAAATGAGTGCTGTGCAGGAAACAATAAATGCTTTTCCCAGAGGATTTAAAAAAAATAGTGCCAATGACTATTTGGATTATCCCATGTGTATGAAATAGTAGAGTGGGTAAATGCTAGAGGCAAAACGTATTCTGGGCTACTGTGGGCAAGAGAAAGGATGTGATGGGTTACTTAAGCAATGCTCAGTTTCTATGTCGGGTGTTGGTCTTTTCGAAGTGGATAGTGGTGACTGTTGGACAACACAGTGACTGTACTAAGGTATGTTAAATAGTGCTACTAGGGTTCGAATTTACACATAAATGGGTTTGTTCCAACCAAAATGCAATTTTTGCTTTTCAAAATGCGTTTTTTAAATGTCTGAAATCGGGCTGAGCCCCAGTGGCATAGTGGTTGTGCGCGGGACTGCGACCCACTGGGACGGAGGTTCAATTCCAGCAGTGGCGCTGGGCCTCCTACTCCCACCACCGGAGAGCAGTGATGCCAAAAAACAAACAAACAAACAAAAAAAAACAAAAAAACCTAGGGCTGAGCCCCGGTGGCGTAGTGGTTGTGCGCGGGACTGCGGCCCACTGGGATGGAGGTTCGATTCCGGCTCCCAGGAGCAAAGGCTGGGCCTCCTACCCACCACCAGGGCAGTGATGCCTAAAAAAAAAAAAAAAAATGTCTGAAATCAGTGGATGACGCTATACCAGTTCTCTTAGTAATACACCTGTTTTAGTTTCTAGAGTGCCTTTAGAACGAGACCTTGTTCTCTAGGGGGAAAATAACAATTTTGAAGTCAAAGATTATATCAACCTTTTAACAAAACTCAAATAGATATCTTCCCAAATCATTGAAGGTTTGCAAAAAGTTTACAAGAATGCTGCCCCAACAAGTTTTCAGATGGACCACATGTTTTAAAGGAAGTTGGTAAGACCTCAAATAAGCGCCAAGACAGGGAAGACTATCAGCCTCAATGAACGAAGAAACTGTGACTCAAATTCACAAACTGGTCAAAGGTGGCTATAGAATCACCATTGAGGCTGAGCCCCGGTGGCATAAGTGGTTGAGTGCAGGACTGCGGCCTGCGGGCTTGGCGGTTCAAATCCAGCGGCGGCTCTCAGGAGCAGCACTGGGTAGCTCCCACGACCACCAGAGGGCAGTGATGCCCAAAACAAAACATTGAAGCACTACCCCCTGAAGTCAGGGATTCACATGATCTGGCATTTCCAATTTTAAGTGAGCATCTTGTCCCCAGCAAGTTTTCAGCTTGATAGGTACCAAAAGTGTTGGGGGAATATCAGCTAGCTCAAAGAGTTGATCTTTCTATCAATATTCCAAGCAACATCGAAGCTGATTAAGGCAATTTTATGAAACCAATTGTATGCTGGGAAGAGTCTTAGATTTATCAATGTGATCCAGAGGGCAAAGTCCAATCAAAACAGTGGCTTTTGAGGGGATTACCCAAGGGGTAATCTTGATCGATTTTCAGAAAGGACAACCATGGAGGTTTATTAGGAAGAAGTTCTAAGAAAATGGAAAGCTGCATTGTAAGAAAAAGACCAGGAACGTCACACTAAGATCCCCACCTCCCGTTATCTCAACAGTGCACCTGCTTCATTCTTTCATGGCAGCGAGAGCTCACCTGGCAGCCCTAACCTTGCCCTTGTGGGCATCTTTCTGATCCCCAAACTTGAACTTTCAAAGGGACATGATGTGATGCCCCAGAGGATGCCACAGCTGCCATTTTCATGTGGCATAAACCAATGTTTGTATAATTTTTTTTGGGGGGGGGGAAAGAGTTAGAGAAATGGAAACACCAGCTTCAGAAGTCTTGTATCAGAATTCTGTATTAAAATTCTGAGTCCTAGGTTTGCAGAAGGCTACAGTTTACAGTGAAAGTCTTAAATTCATTTTTGAGTCTCCACAAAGATTCAGCCTCCACTGAATTCTTTCTGACCATTAACTAGCTTTGTGACTATCTGTGCCCTCAGGTAGAGTGTGTTGGAAAGTGAACTGCTACCATGCCCTTAGCCAGTGCAGGGAGGAGCAACCTAGCCCATTGGAACTTGCCTGGGTGTGCCTTTGATGGAATTTGGGATACTCAGAGTCTTCTTGATCATGAGTCATTTCCTGACTGCCTTGGTTGGAGGGCCCTGAACTATATGTTGTATAGTTTTCTATCTAGAATAGTTTCCCAAATCATGGTCCCTTTTGTAGTCCTACCTGCAAGTGTGATGTATTGACTGCTGTCAATCATGCTGGCTTTTGTGATGGTTTCCCTTCATACTCCATGTATTATTTAAGTGGCTCTGTTTCTTTAAATTCTTGGATGCTCTTATAGCCCTGAAGTAACCCTTGTGGCCTAGTGGTTATGTGTTGGGCTGAGATTCAAAAGGTCAGCAATTCAAAACCACCAGCCGCTGCACTCCATGGAAGAAAGACAGGACTTTCTATTCCTGTAAATGGCTCCAGTCTCAGTAACTCATGGGCAATTCTACCCTCTGTTGTACGTTCGCTGAGTCAGCATCAACTGGTTGGCAATGATTATGGCCTTGTGCTGATTGTCTCCCTCATCTGGATGATGTGTCTGTGTCTTGTTTTTGCCCTGTTTAAAACTTAACAAATATGTCTAATATATTAATTCTATTCAAATAAATTATATTTAATTTGGGGGTCTCTTCCCCCCCCCCCAATAGTTTATATACTTAGATGGAGGATATGTCAGAAACAATAACTTTTGTGTAAATTTTATGTCAATAAAACGGCTTTTAGGCTGAGCCCTGGTGACGTAGTGGTTGTGCGTGGGACTGCGGCCCACTGGGTTGGATGTTCAAATCCAGCAGCAAGGCTGGGCCTTCTACTCCCACCACTAAACCACAGAGTAAGTAAAGCTGAGTGCTTTCGTTGGGGGAAAGGCTATGTTGGGGGACAGGGTGACTCTACTAGGCACTTCATGAGGAAAGCTGGATGCCTTTGGGCTGGGGCTTATGATACGGTGGCATGTCCTTTAGCTCTAAAAGGCCTTTGTAACACTCCTAAGCAGGGCAAAAGCCAGACCAAAAGCCTGAGGGGCCAGAGAAGGCTGCTTGTGAGTATGGCAGGGAAGAAACTCTCCTGACTGAACAACTGTGTCCTGAGCATTTCTCACCTGAACTATAACCTGTTAACTTCCCTACTGTACCCCATATTCATACGCATTGTCTGTGAATTCTGTGCAGCTATTTCAAAGAATTCTCAAACCCAGTTGAGATGCAGAGTGCATAGAAATGGGCCTTGAATGTTGCTGAGGTGGGGTTTGATTTCCCCTCTCCCCTTTGCAGAGATGGATGTCAGGCGCCTCCCTCCATGTCATCATGTTAAGGGAGAGGGAGAGTGATGAGGGCCTGGGGGTGAGTGATGGTAACCCTACGGGATAAGGGTTTCTGGATGTATGATGGAGAGTCTCTGAGTGATGAGGCTTGTGGGAGAAGTGATCTAGGGATCATTGAGTTCTTTGGGGCAGTAAGGGGTCTGCAGGATGACTGATGTGGGCACTACAAGGTGACTAGAGAGCTGAGGGTTGAGTGACAGGTAGTCTTTAGGGCGAGCATGAGAGGAACTGTGGTGTTAATGATTGGGTGTCTGTGGCCACTGTACTGAGTAACTGGTATCAGGGAGTAAGTGCATGTGCTGTGTTGTGTGAGGGGGTCTGTGTGATGAACGATGGGGTGCATATGCTACATTAAGAGAAATCTTTAGGGTAATAAAAGGTGTGTGGAGTGAATGATGAGCCATTCCTGTTGAATTATGAGTGTGAAAGATGTGGCTGAGCCCTGGTGGTGTAGTGGTTGTGTGTAGGTCTGCAGCCCACAGGGCTGGCGGTTCAAATCCAGCAGCAGCTCTCCAGGAGCAAGGCTGGGTTCTTCCTCCCACCAGGGCAGTGATGCCACACACAAAAAAGAAAGATGTGTAAGGCAGGGTCTATAGGTGAGTAGCTGGGATCTGTGGATTGAATGAGAGGGCACTATTGAGTTTGCATTGCTTGGCATCAATGCTGGGGTTTCGAGGGGATGGGGTCTGTAGGCTAAATGAATGATGGACTGTGAGGTGTGAGATTGGAGTTCAGTGGGGTGAGAGAAAAGAGTCTCTGGAGGGGCAAAAGTGCATGGAATGAGTGTTGGATGTGATGTCTAAGTGACAAGGGAGTTGATATGGTACGCGCTGAGGGCTGTAGAGTGGTAAGGGTCTGTAGTCGCAATGATGGGGTCTGTGGCAGGATTGCGGAGGAATTGTCTGGGCAGATGGTGTTAGGCATCTATGCAGTATATGATGGAGTCATCGGGTGTGTGATGGAGAGATACAGGATCAATGAGCGTGGGATTCTTTAGGGTGAATGGCAGAGGGTCTGTAGGGTGCCTGAGGGGGTAGGTATTTGTGGAGCTATCTGAAGCCTAAGAGTGAAGAGGTATCGGAGTTGGGTAATAGGATTGTAGGGTATATAATGAGGGCTCTGTACAATTATGTATTGAGGAGGGTGTCTGTGGCGATAGTGGCCTAAGATGATTTAGGAGGTCAGAGTGGGAGTCAGGGGCTAAGAATGAGCTCTGTAGGATGAATGAGGTGGGGAGTCGATGGGGTGAGTTAGGGCATGTTTGGGAATGCTGATGTTTGTGTGTTCTATAAGATGAAAATTCTGTAAGGTAAATGACGGGAGTTTGGGAAGGAATTGGCTATAGGGTTAATAATGAGCTATGGGGTGAATGGCTTAAGGAGTCTTGGGGCTTTCAGGGTGAGCTATGAGAAGGCTTAGGGTTAGTGAAGAGGGATTGGTAAGGTGGGTGGAAGGTCTGTGTAGTGAATGATGGGAGGACTGGGGGTGACTAATAGGAAAGTCTGTAGTATGAATGATAGAGATCTGCAGGGTAACTTATATAGGTATTTGGGGCAGTGGTAAGGTTTCTGAGGGGGAAATTAAGGAACTATCATGTGTCATGGAAGGTCTCAGTATTTAGGAGTCAGGGTGGGGCTCATAATAGGGTTTGCTAGGTGAGTGAAAGGTCTTGTAGGGTCATTGGTAAGAGGTCTATGGGGTGACAATGGGCTGAAAGAATGAATGGTAGACTGTGAAATGAAGTGAAAGGAATTGATGGGTCAGTCATGGGGCATCTCTGGGGTTAGTAATGAAAGATTTCTCAGTGTTAGAGTCAAGATCTTTTATTTCCTATTTTAAAAATTGCCACCGCCATGGACCTCCCTAGGTCTTCTTGTGCCTTTATTCCAACAGCTCTTGGCAGTAGCTCCACTGAGCCCCTTGCTTTTTCCCCGCCCCCCCCTCTCGCTGGCCCTTTTTGTGGCCACCCCTCAGCCTTAGTTTGACAAGTCTGTTAGCTTTGTTCCTCTAACCGGTGGGAGCAGGAGTTGACTCTTCTGGCAAGTGATGCGTTCCCCACCAGCCAGTGTTCAAAGCCCAGCCCACCACTCCCTAGTTCAGCTTGCTCTGGACTTTTGCAGTCTTGGCATCCAGGCTGCTCTGGGCGTAAGTGAGATGCTTCACAGAATCGAGCACGAGGACTCCCGGCAACACCAGCCACAAGGCATTCAAGAAACCAAAGTAAAACCAGAAGTAGAGTGGGTGACCCAGCTCCCCATGCTGGTACCCTTCGCGGTGCTCTGTCAGGAAATAGAGTGCATCCCCGTATATCTGGCCTGTGGGAAGTAGAAGGATAAGGAGAATCCCTGTGAGGAAGAAGTTAGTCCAAGCTATCGATTCCAAGGCATTTTCCCAAGTTATCATTCAAAGTCTCTGGATTCCTGAACTCAGAGAGCTAAGAATTCTGACACAATAGAGCCGAACATTTCAGAAACTGGAGGTGGTGAGAATTCTAGACGTTGGAGAGCGAACAATTTCTGAATGCAAGAGAGCTCCGATCTCCACAACTTAGGGAGGCTCCAAAGTTCAAAATTCAAGACAGCTCCTGAATGCAAGCCATCGAGTGGGTTCTAACTCCGAGTGACCCTACAGGACAGAGTAGAACTGGCCCTGGGGGTTTATGAGACTTCAGCAGATAGACGCATCTTTTCTTCTGTGGAGCCGCCGGTGGGTTTGAACTACTGACCTTGCAGTTAGCAGCTCAGTCTGTAACCCACGATGCTACCAGGACCCCCTCACAGAGGAGATTACCTCAGATTCTGTGTCCTGGAGGACCCGGAGGCTTCCCATCGCCCTCACAGGAGAGGGTGTGAAGCAGGAGGAAAAATGAGCCTTCCTCACTGCAGAGAGCAGCTTCAGAGAAGGGCCCGGGGACGTCAGAACCTGCGGGGGGTTGTGATTCCATCCAACTCGCCCTGGCACGGGCACAGTGACTCCCCACCCACAGGGATGGCCTCCTTATCTGTGGATCCCCCATCACCCTCTTTTCCTCACCCACAGAAATCACAAGCTGGAGGACAAAGCGGATGGGTTGCTGGCGAAGAAAGGCAATTACCACCCACAGGCTGAGTGGTCCCCACGTCCATGCTGTGATGGTTTCCATGCATACTACGAAGGTGTCACCCCTGTAGGAGAAAGGATGGGGGATGCCTGGCACCAGTGCACTCTGCCCACAGGGTGCCCCCTTCATGCTCCCTGCTTTGCCACCACCCCAACCAATACTACATTTCCTTGACACGGGCAAACACTTACAGAATATACCGACTGTCCCCTTTGGCATACTCTTTCCCTGAAGAAAACAAGAGTGATACATGAAAAATAAAGGCTGGGAAATCAACTCATATGGGCTATAACAGGGGATGGATGGTGTTATCAGAAAATGGGCTTTGGAACCATGATGTGCCTCCATTTTCTAATCTGGGAATGGAACAGGTGCTTAAATTCTATAAATTACGAGGTAGTCCCTGGCTTACCATGTATCCTGCATTATAAAAACTGTCCTTATGACCTTCTGGTTTCTATTTTATTAATTTTATCATTATTAAATATTTTATCATTAGGAGAATTTGCTGGTGCTATCATTCTCAGATGTTCATTTGCAGATATTTAATAGTATGGTTTATAAAGTTACTGAGAATAAAAGGCAATAATAATGAAAAAGAGTATCCTTTCATGTCAGAACTAACTTACGACAGCTGTTGGCTTGAACCCCATCCTAAGCCAGGGACTCCCTGAACATGTAAAACGAGATAATGCAAGTAAGCCTTACAACAGGACAGTGTTTCTGTGACAACCTGGTATAAACAATTGTTCCAGCCAAATAGTGGGTATAAACATCCAAGTCAATCCTTGTCTAAGTCCCCCTCCTCCCCCTTGTCCCCAGAGCCCAGGAAAGAATTTCAGACTCACACAGTTGGGATAAGAAAGCTTGGTCTCCAAGGAGGTCCTTATGGTAGAGGGTGAACCAGCCCTCAATCACCATGTGAATGAACCCGCACACTGCAAACCAGCACAGGGACAGCCGCCTCCAAGTCCCCAGTGGGATGACTGCAGCTCGACTGGACAACAGCCATGTGGTCGCGGCTAAGACCCCAGATACTGAGAAGAGGCCAGCCAGGAGATGCCAAGTAGGACGGTCATTGGGCACAAAGTTGTCCAGTTGTAGGTGCCGAGGCCAGTACGGGTGCATGGGGCTGACAGTGGTCATGGCTGTGTGCAGTGAAATAGGAAAAACAAGAACAGAAAAACCTGGACAAAGAGAATGCCCAGAATGGAGAGAGTAACATCAAATCCCAATAGTTCAGTAAGGTACGTATTACCAGTTAAAATGCAAAGCTACTTTTAAAATAACATTTTAAGAACAAGGATTCCCGGTGGTGCTATGGGCTAAGCATTGAGTAGCTAACCTCAAAGTAAGTGGTTCAAACCCACCAGCCTCTTAGTAGGAGAAAAATGAGGCTGTCTACTCCCCTAAAATTTTAGTCTTGGGGGAACCGATTGCAAGGACCTACATATAACCCCCTCCCAGGGGGACAGACAACAGAAAAGTGAATGAAGGGAGACATCGGACAGTATAAGATATGACAAAATAATAATTTATAAATTATCAAGGGTTATGAGGGAGGGGACTGGGAAGGGAGGGGGAAATGAGGAGCTGATGCCAAAAGCTCTTCCTACTCCTACCAAGGCAGTGATGCCACACACAAAAAGAGAAAAGATACCAAGAGCTCAAGGAAAAAGAAAATGTTTTGAGAATGACGAAGGCAATGAATATATAAATGTGCTTGACACGATGGATGGATGGGAAGGATTGTGAAAAGAGTTGTGGGGCTGAGCCCCGATGGCGTAGTGGTTGTGCGCGGGACTGCAGCCCACTGGGACGGAGGTTCAATTCCAGCAGCAGGGCTGGGCCTCCTACTCCCACCACCGGAGAGCAGTAATGCCCAAAAAACAAAAAACAAAAAACACACACAAAAAAAGAAAAGAGTTGTATGAGCTCCCAGTAAAATGATTAAAAATTTTATTTTTAGTCTTGGAAACCCTATAGCGGCGGTATGTGTCAAAATTTACTCGATGATAGTTTTTTTTTTTTAAAAAAAGAAATCGGACCTGGTTCCCATCCTTACAGTTTAGTAAAGGCGACAAGGCATTACTCCAACACTGGGATGTTGACAGTGGAAGTCTGGCTGGGGGTCAAAGTCTGCTGTGTGGAGGGAGACACAGGAACCAGGCCTGGTCTTGCCTTCAGGGTTTTCTGGAGAAGCTGACACAGAACCCTGGCCCGATCTCAAGGCAGGGTTCCTACTTTAACCCTGAAAAATCCAACAGGGCGTACGGATGAGCAGGGACGAAAAAGGAGAAAACCCTGTTTTCAAGTGAATTCCGACTCACAGAGACCCTATCTAAGGTTTCCAAGGCTACAAATCTTTATGGAAGCAGATAGCCTCTGCAGAGGGAGTGGTTGGTAAGTTTGGACTGCTGACCAGGGGGGTGGGGGTAGCAGTCCAGTAGTGCCACTAGGTCAAATGCAGAGACTACCAATAAACCAGATCCTACAGTCAAGCTGTCCAATGAGAAGGCGGTCTTCTGTGGTACCAATAACCGCTCGGTGTGTGTGTGTGTGTGTGTGTGTGTGTGTGTGTGTGTGTGTCTCGCGCAGGCGCGTGGGGTTGAGTAGTGAGGAGACACAGAGACAAGAGACAGAGGCGGGGTGGGGGGAGAGGGAGGAGGGAGAGAGAGAGAGAGAGAGAGAGAGAGAGAGAGAGAGAGAGAGAGAGAAGGGTGTCGCGCAGGCGCACCTTGAGTCAGCCTCCAGGCTGTTGAGAACTAAGGGTTCCAGCGGATGGAGGGTCAGGCAAAGGGGTACTCACCTGGCAGCGCGGTTCTGGGATGCTTCTTCCACGGGCGCCTGGATCTGTCTACGTTGACCCCGGCTCTGAATATCCTTAGACCGGGTCCATCCCCTTACAGCCCACCCTCACACAGCGAACCAATGGGAAAGCGGCCAATGCCACTCCCAACCAATAAAAGTCCTCTATGTGCCGCCGGCTCCGCCCTAACGCGTGGTGCCATTTTCGCTGTTGGCTGCGCCCAAGTCAGGAGTGAGTTGGAGGCAGGGAGGGGTTCAGGCGTGGATGGGCCCAAGCGGTGTGTGTTTGGGGCAGAAGGGGGGGGGGAGCTGGTTTCCTTGCTCCCCAAGCCATTCAGCGTAAAATCTGGTCTCTAAATTCCCCGCCCCGCCAGAATTATTAACATGAGCCTCTTTCCCCTCTAATGTAAGTCAAGACTGCGTTGTGCCTCCTGCCCTCCTTTTCTAAGCAGCACTGACGCCAGTCCAGAAGCCCAAATGGGCAAGGAAATTAAATACTATAAGCAGATCAAAAGATCACATCCCCACCCCACCTACACCCGCTCAGCCACCTCTCATGCCTTAAATACTACAGCTCGCAGAAATCCCCAATTCTAATAGCTGCAGCTATCCTCACCTCGCCCAATTTCAAGTCTGAAGAACCACTCAGAACCTATCTCCCACAGTCCTGTCTAATTGGCAAGGAAACCTTTGGCATGCCTCCCAGACATCGCCTCCAATTAGAACCCAGAGCCCTTATTGTTAACGATCAGTAACCACCAACCCTTCATTTATCTTACTTTCACTCCTTTGTCCGAGTGAAAGCAACTAATCAGATGCTGGAGCCCTCCATTTTCAACCACTTAATAGCAGCCCTTTCGCTAACATAACTAAATCGTCCCCACCACGAAAATCAATCAGGACCAGGACTCTACTATTCTCAGGCTTATCATCCAATCATGGACCAATTATACATCACAAATTAACCACGCATCAATCGCAACCTGTTCTCTTGGTTTTCAGCTTTCAAACTTTTATCTGTGTAGGAACCCCTTCAAATTCAGCTCCGATAGTGAAGAAAGAGCCTGTTGTATCTTTCCTACTTTTATTTGACAATAACAAACTGTATATTAAAAAGGGGAAAGGTGTGCTGGCCCTGATTTCCCCCTTCTTGGTATCCCCAAGAACCCCCCACCCCTAGACCCCATAAGGGACTTCCCTCCCACTGCCTTGTGATGGGGTGAGGATCTTGAGGCATGGAAATGGAGTGTGTGTGGTGGTGTGTGCATGGAGGAAGGTTGGGAGTCAAGGATGGAGAAGAAAAGGGGGTAGACAGAGGGTCTTCCCTCATTCCCCGTCATAACTGGCACCCTGAAGTCTTGGGGGCCCACAATGTGCCTTAGCCTATGAGACGGTAGAAGATCCAGCATCCAAAAGTGACCCAGTGACTGGCCCAGCTGAGCTCTGACCACTTGTGGACAGTGTATGCCATGCCGTAGCCCTGTAGGAGAGAGAGGCGATGGTCCCACTCAGAGGAGTGTCTTAGGAGAACCCATCATTTCCATCCATTTAAGACTACACAGTAACCCAAGGTGAGGTCCCATATATAAAGGGAAAACCTCATAATATTCACCTGTGTGGATTCATGTAGGTATGAGATTACTTGCTACCTTGTCATTTGCAATAGGAAAAGATTAGAAACTATCTGTCTACCAATAAGGGGCAAACAAAATCAACAATGTCACATCCTCCCAGTAGGAAAAACAAACAAGATGAATGATGATGGATACTCTACATGCTGAAGAGGAAGACTTGCAAGGTGTATGTTTAAAGATAAAATAGTGAATAATGCCACATTTAGGATAAAACCCAGGGGGAGGGAATTAAAATGCATTTCTATATTTGTTTGGCATGCTTATAATTTGAGAGGATAGTTTAATAAAATGAATAAAAGTGGTTTCCTGTGATGTGACAGGTTGGACAACTGGGCAGAAAGGACAAGAAGTGTGAGCGAGACATTTCCATGAATATTGTGAATATTGCTTAGTCTTTGAACCATTTGAAATATTTTAATAAAAATAAAACAAAAACATTACCCAGATTTGGCAAACACGATCTGAATTTACAAAATTATTTTCAATCATCAAATGATAAAAATAATTTTCTTTTTGATTAAAATTTTTAAGCTAAAAAAGATGTAACATCTGAATTTTGCCAGAGTCATGGGAATAAAAGTGATTTTCAGACTATTTTAATTTAAAAATAAATAAAATCTGGAATTTGCATCTTTGACACAAATGAAAGTAGTATAAACATTTTAAGTAGCAAGATCCAGAGTTTACACTGAGCCTAAGTCAGGATATTTTTAATTAAAACAAACACCCAGATCTTACAAATCCCATTTAAAGAAAAATAAAATAAAAATTTCATCATAAAAAAGCAAAACTTGAAAAAAATTTTTTTTAATTAAAAAAAAAAAAAGCAAAACTTGAATGGAGCCCTGGTGGCATAGTGGTTACACACCGAGCTAAGATCCACAGAAAAAGTAAAACTTGGATATTGCACATCATCTCTATTTAAAAAGAAACCTTTAAAATGAAAAAAAAAATACATTTTGGGGGGGCATCACTGCCCTCTTGTGGTCATGGGAGCTACCCAGCCTTGCTCCCAGAGAGCTGCCACTGGATTTGAACTGCCAAGTCAATGGGCCACAGTCCCGCACTCAACCACTACGCCACCAGGGCTCAGCCCCAATAAAATACATTTTGTACACTTCACTCAACTAAAAGACCCAAGAGTGTGACTCAAACAGAGGGACAATGACAAACGAGGGCTGATGAGGACTGGCTACAGACACTAAAGAAATGTCCCACGAGGACCTCATGGCTTGGTGCCCCATCTGTGTCCTCAAGGCCCCCAGGATCAGGGGGTGCCATCCCCTGGAGACCTCCCCCCAGGGCCCCACCTCACCTGCTCCTCTGTGGTGTCATCCACATCAACATCGAACAGGGAGCCCAGGTAGGCCAGGTGGAAGATGGCCAGGCCCCCAAAGAGCAGGTTTAAGGCTCGCACCCCCAGGCCCTGTGGGGGACAGATGGATAGCCTTGGCAGCTGGACCTACCCACTGCCCCCCACCTCCACCTGGGCAGGGAAGTCCAGGGAGACATACAAGGCACAGTGGGGGCAAGGAGTAAGGGTACCCCGGTTACTCCCTGAGGTAAGAAAGAGTTGATTCAGCTCCTCCTGTGGGAGCCCCGAGGGTATCCAAGGATGTGGGTACTGTTAACAATGAGGGTGTACAGGTCAAGTGTGGGGCAAGGATGTCCATTGGCAGATGAGAGTATTCAGGCAGAGGAGGAAGATTGGTGGGGCTTTGAGTCACAAGGGGTTTATGATGATGAACCTGGTTGTCCAGTGGGAGGACAAATAAATATGAGGTTTTCCAGTTCATATTGCAAAAATAATGAAAAACAAAACAACCACCCCACCGCCAATCCTACCATGACCTACAGTGTCCCAAAGGAGCCAGCCACTAGCTGTGTCTGCTCACACTTCCTGCCTCTCGCCCCCTCTGCTTAGGTCGCATCAACACCTGGCTGTTTCTCAACTATTCCAGGCCTCCTCTCATGTCAGGGCTGTTCCATTGGCTTGGCATGCCTCTCTTCTTCATCTCGTCCAGTTAAAGAGCTCACAGTCACCCATCAGGGAGGCCTTCCCGGACACCCCTATTTAAACTTGCAACCACCTACCTCCTGAGATTTCCCATCCTCCTGCCCTTCTCCATAGCGCTAATCAAGATCTAACAATCTGTCACATGTATTTTATTGACTGTCACCCCATGAAAGTGCTAGCCCTACACAAGCAGGGCTTTTGGCTTGCTTTATGTACTGTCTCCAGCACCTAGAACAGCGCTCCAGGAAGCCAGGTACTCTGAGACAGACAGAAGACGGTAGCTGAAGGAATGCATTTTTGAGGGGGGCAGTTGGGGCACGAGGATGGTCGTCCAGGCTGAGCCCTCACCAAGCGATGCTGGTGCGAACAGTCTGGTGGGCATCGTTTGGATAGGACGCAGGCACTGAGGATCCGAGCCAGGCGCTTCCGGAGGACTGGAGTAGGTGAGTGGAAATAAGGAAGTCCGGTTAGCCTCAGGGGTTGGTGTTTCAATCTGCCCCCTCCACCTCCCCCCCAATTCAGCAACCCTTCCACCCTGTCTGCCAGCCTGACCCCTGGGCTCACCATGTTCCACGTAAGTGATAAACGCCAGGGATAGCAGCACCGCAGCCAGGTGGAAGCTGAAGCCCTGGGGGACCCGGGAGTAAGGAGGTGAAGAAGGAGGCCCTGCCCCCTCCCTCAGCTTCCACCCGACCCCATGCCACCCTGCTCACGTGCAGGAGGGCGCTGGCTGCGTAGGTGACCAGCACGGCGGAGAAGGTCCCCAAGCGGAGAGCGTTCTTGAAAACGTCTGCAGGGGGAAAAGGTGAGTGTCAAGGCTCTCATGAGATGCCCCACGCCTTCTTTTTTTTTGGGGGGGGGGCATCACTGCCCTCAGGTGGTGGGAGTAGGAGGCCCAGCCTTTGTTCCGTGGAGCTGGAATCGAACCTCCATCCCAGTGGGCCGTAGTCCCGCGCACAACCACTACGCCACCCGGGCTCAGCCCCCCACGCCTTCTTGGAGAGCCTCAGGGCAAGATAAAAACACCTACAAACTGCTTGACTCTCCAAGTCTTCCCAAGAGCATCACTTTTCACCGGTCCAAGAAAATTCTCTCTGTGCCTTTCACCGCTCCTAGTTGAGTCAAGTCCACCCTCTGGTTCCTCAGTGGCCAGTCACCTTTGGTTCCTTTTCCTCCCACTACTGCTCCTACAGCGACTTCTGTCATCCTGCCTTCTTCTGCCACATCTACCTTCTTACCACACCCCTGGCCACCTCCCCATCGCTGGCTCGACCGCAGGGGGGCTCCTTCCTCGGGGCCTCTGCCCTGGCTCTCACCCGCACTCTGAGCCCAGCAGGCAGGTGCAATCTTCACCCAGCTCATGGCTCTCCTCCGCTCGGAATCCCCTCAGGGTTTTCTCCGAGCCTCTATCTCACTCAGAAAAAAAACAGTAACCCATCAGCCTCCTTGCTACTCCTAGCCTCCCCCGACACCCCCCCTCCCCTGTACAGCCTCATCTCCTTCCACTCCCCCCCCCTCACTCTCGCCAGAAGAGTCCTCCTCCCGGTTCTGCATATGCGTCACTGTCCCACATGCCCCCCTCAGGGCTTGTGTGCCTACTATTCCCTCCACCTTCTTCAGGTCATTACTCAAGTGGGATTTGCCCTAGCTAAAGTTTCAAAGTTGCAACCTTTTGCCACTGTTTACTCCTGATCCACATCTACTTGTTTAATTTTTTTTCCACAGAAAATTTTACACAGAATTTGTGTATTTTTTCCTTTTTTTTGGGCGGGGGCATCACTGCCCTCTGGTGGTCGTGGGAGCTACCCAGCGCTGCTCCTGAGAGCCGCCTCTGGATTTGAACCGCCAAGCCTGTGGGCCGCAGTCCCGCACTCAACCACTTACGCCACCGGGGCTCAGCCCCTATTTTTTCCTTCTGATGTATTCTCTTCCTCCCATTAAAATGCCAACTACACAATAGGAGGGATTTCTGTCTCCCCCTTAGGTGCTCAATGAAGATTTACTGTGTGAAACAGTCTACTTTGAGAACCCCAACTCTGCAGGGACTTGGTGACTCACAGTTATTTAGCCAATAGGACATGGGCAGGTTCCAGCTCGTGACAACTTCCACCATGGACCGGGGCAGCTCCACATTCAGTGGCTTAGACACTGTTAGGTCCCTGTGGATGCATGAGACATACAGACCCATTCGGGATATCAACCCATCTGTCTTCCACTCTGTTTTCCTCCCCTGGGAGAGCACCCCACCCTCCTCCCGCAGCTCCTCTGGGCAGCACCCTAGGAGAGAGGGGAGCCCCCGTGTCCTCCCCACACCATTTCAGATGATCCTTCTCCTCGGTGAAGCCAGCCCCTGCCAGCATGGCCGTGGCTTCGGACAGAAAGCCCACAAAATAGTTGCTGAAGTGGAAGGAGACAGCACTCTCATAGGCGCGCAGCCACCTAGGGAGACGGGAGCAGGGGAGAGCATCATTGTGCCCAGATCTTGGCATGATCTCCCCACCACCTGTTGACAGCTTCGACCCGATTATATGGACTCACCTTACCATGGTGTCCCTAGTGTCCCCAGGGGTCAGGAGAGCAGCAAAGAAGAAAGGAAAGAGAGTCAGAGAGGCCCAAGAAGCTGGCCTGGGTTGTTCACAGACAAGACAGAAGCAGTGGTAAAAGAGGTGGACGGACAGGCAGTCATAGACGGTTTCATGCGGATGTGACAGATTCATGAGTGGTCTTAGTCTATGACATGGTTTTGTAGCCTCACAGGGCCACACATTCAGACTCAGCCATCATCAGAAGCTTGACCTCACAGCCCCAGACAAGCACCATCACACTCCTAGCCTCACAATTTACTACCTGATTCAGTAGCTGTAAGGCAGCCCCCAAATTCCCACAGTTAGGCATAGAGATCATCAAACACCCCTCCCCCCCGTCCACATGCACAATTCTACAGCCAAACACAGCCACCCTGTTAGTTGCACAATCAGACATTCCCCCCGCCCCCCGCCAAATATCATGAGTCCTAGAACTAGGTCTTATTTGAATGCTTGGCTGCTTAGTTGGGCGACATTGGGTAAGTCACTCAACCCCCATTTGGCAGAGATAACCATCAGCCAGGGTGGGGGGTGGGAGTGGGGGGGTGGGAAGGATGTTACATAATCAGACAGCTGGCTCTGATTCTTGACTTACAGTCGGTCCCACAGATGGGCACCAGCACACAGTCACTTCGGACCTCTCAGCTAGCCAACACCAAGCTGCCAGCAGCACACAGGCAGAATCAGTCACAGAAAAGCACACAAGCCATCACCGTCAGCTGTGAAGACAGGTGACCGTTCCAATGACAGCCACGCATCCCACCACTGACAATGGCACAACAGACAGCCATAGCTCACAGGCCCACACATGAGCCTAAGCTAGAATCACAGAAAGGGTCCTCCCGACTACAGTTACATAACTAGTTTCTAATGGGGAAAGAGCTGAAGAGATGGACAAGCAGACACACCAGAAGTCTCAGAGTGCTGGTTGTGCATCTGCGTCATAGCACCAACTGAGTCAAACAGATAGCCAGACAGCCACTCATTCCGTGTCTCGTCTAGGTGGGGGGTCGGGGGTGGAGCGGCAGCCGGACTCAAACTTAACAGAACAAATCAGCCATAGACTGTGCCTCCCACTCCCCAGTTAGTCCCACTTGCCCTCAGTACCTGCCCTCATTTACCTGGCTTTGCGTTTCTTGCTGTAGTAACAGAAGACAGACAGAAGTATTAAGAGATAGGCTCAGGGTTGGGGAGATCCCCAGGCCCCTACCCAACCCCATTGATACAGGACAGAGGCCTCAAAAGCTGTGCTCACTTGCGAAGGAGACGGTCCCCGTCGAGGGGTATGAAGTATGGGAAGAGGTAGGGGCCCACACAGGTGGACAGCACAAGGCACAGCAGGGCCAGCACCAGGCTCCGGGCCACCTTCTGCAGCCACCGGCAGCTCTGTGGAGATTAAGACTCCATCAGCACTGCTGTGTGACCATTCCCACAGTCCCTGCCCACCTGTCCACCCAGGACCTCACCAGTGGGCGGCCTTGGACAGCCTGTAGGTAGCTGTGGAAGGATATCCAGGGCCCAAAGACGATGGTACCCACGAAGTAGAGGTAGCCCATGAACTCCACTGGTGAGGGCACCGCACCCACCTCGCCCCGGTCCAGGTCGAAGCCCAGAGACACCGCCTTCATGGCCACGATCATCTGAGCCCCTATGTGTGGCGCCCATGGTCAAGTGGAGGGTCAGAAAGCATGGCAGCATGAGGGGGATGGGAGTATCAGGTGAGTGGGAAAGAGAGAGACAAGGACAGAGAAATGGGCATGAGGTCAGATAGGCAGTGGGCAAGTGGGCCCAGGCTAGACAGGTATATGGGATGGGGCAGACAGTTTGGTACTTTTTTTGGGGGGGGAGATGACCCCATGATGGAAAGAGACATAGACACAGGGGAAACTGAGGCCTGCGTGGTGTATCGTGGGGGAGGCAGATTCAGGGGAAAAGTAGGGGGAAGGAAAAATGGGGTGGGGGAGATAAGTGATATAGGAGGCGGGATGCCGAAAGGCTAGCTGGTGAGAGGGGCAGGGCTGCCTACCTCGCATCTTGTGCCATGTCACGGTGTCCACCATGTGCATCTCACTAGGGGAAAAAGGTGCTGGTCTTCACCCTATGACCCCCAGGGCCTCAAAGACCACAGAGGTGTCGAAACAGTGATGCCTTCCCTTGTCCACTGAGGAACAATTCTGACTCCCTCCTTCTGGGAGAGCCCACGCCCTCTTTATCCCATAGTCTTGCAAAAGAGCAAGGCTCCCAGATTTCTTCCCTAAGGAGATCTCCCTGCCCTGTGTAACCTCCCATTAGAACAATTTCCCCAGATTCCTTCCTTCAAGGACATTTAACACCTTCCCTGTATTACGTGTTAGTCAGCTAACCGCAAGGTCACCAGTTCAAACCCACCAGCAATGAAGCCGTCTATGCTGGTGGATGGACAGGTTGGGGAACCATACAGAACAGTTCTACTCTGCCTTACAGGGTGGCTGGGAATCAGAATCTGCTCCAGGGCATGGTTGGTTTTCTGTTGATGTCTTCTCAGAGGAGAATTCTTCTCCCAGGTGCCCGGGGGGAATTCCACACCCTCCCAATCCAGGACAACCTGCCAAGGAGGAGCCCTGGGGCCCTATTTGCCCTTTGCCTAAGGGTGTAGGGATGAGGACTCACACCCATACCCCATAAGTAAGTAGATGAGGATGGTGACTGAGAGGAAGACTCCCCGATGGGAGGAATGTCGGCAGAGGAATAGCACAAGGTAGCACAGGAGGCTGAGAAGCACGACCCAAACCATGTGCAGTTGGAAGAAGTGGTAGAGGCTGAAGAATCCTCCTGCTACGGTGCTTGCATGCTTCAGGTAAGATGGCAACCCTTTGGGTAAAAAAGAAGGAGAAAGAGAAGGTGGATGGGCTTGGGAGGAAGGGAAGGGCAACCCGGGCAGAGGCCACAGCCTGGGCAAAGGCCCAGAGGTTGCACAGTGGTGGGACCAAAGGGGCTCAAAGCAGGTGTTGGGCAGCTGGAGTAGCAGGGCTTGCATTCAAAGGAAAAGAATATCTGTAAAGGGCATTTGGGGGACCCTGGAGGAAAATCAATTATCACTTATGACTGTGGAGAATCTTGGGGGGTACAAAGGAAGAGTTTGGGGTATGTGTGTGAAGTGTCATGATGTCAACAAGGTACTCATGTGATTCAGAAAGATTAGCGAACTAGCTAGCTACACAGACAGAATTTATGTGGCAAGATGCTTGCTAACTGCTCAGGTATATATGGTTGTTCATTGTACTGTGCTTGTGACATTGTATTTCAAGACAGTAACACTGAGGGGAAAAGAAAACATCCATTTACAACAGAAAGAGAAAAGAAAAAATTTTAGACCCATTAGATCTCAGATTTCCAGGAATGTCTGCATCCTCTAAGCTTTAGAGTCTAAGGGTCTTGGAACCTTATCATTTTAGGATCCCAAAAGCCTTGGATACCGACCTGCAGCGACTGTATTAAAAACTCCAGAACTTTAAAATCGAGAAATCTCTTCATGGCTCTACAAGTCCTGAACCAGGACAATTGATGTGCATGGCTAGGCATCGCAGGACCTGCCTTGGCATGGTATAGCACGTAGTGGCTGGGGCACAGCAGGAATGTGGTGGAATGAGGTGCGGTAGGCCTGGTAGGGTGTGGTGGGGCTGAACTTGGTGGGGATTGGTTTGGCATGGCAGGGTGTGGCTTGTGTGGTTGAATGTGGCAGGAATGATATGGTCTAGTGTGGCAGCACATGGTGTGGCAGGCACTTACCAAGCCTCCAGAGGAGGCGGCAGGTGAGGCAGATGGCAAGGAGCAGCCAGATCTGATCAAGGCCCTGCTGGGCAGTAGGCAGGAGACAACCCTGCAGCAGTTGCTGGAAAAATTCCTGGCGGCTAAAGGTGGCCATTGTAGCCCCCCCAGGGTTGGATGGACAGACCTGCCAAAGAGGGGGTAGAAAGGGAGCTGAGATATCTACAGGGCAGATCAGGCTCAAGGGATGATTTTGAGCACTCTGCGGCTGCCCAATCCATGTAGAGACAGGTACTAGGGGATTGAAGAATGAGAGCATCAGATACCTGAGATTGAGGGTGGACCACCTGTGTGTGTGTGTGCGCGCGCGCGCGCCCCCCCTCGCGCACGCGCGCGCACACACAGATGTTGTGGGTGCGCGCGAGCCCGCGGACGCGCGCGGGCGCGCGCGCGCACACACACACACACACACACACACACACACAAACACACAGCTTGTGACCTGTAGGGAATGAAGGACCTCTCTCTTGATGCTGTGAACCGCCGGGATCCTGTGGTGATTGAATGGTGTATACATTCCTAGGCCTGTATATCAAATGGGGAGGTGGAGGGGTGAGTGTCCTGATTTCCAAGGTAGAACCAGCTTGAATCGCCCTGGGTGGAGGGCAGGGAAAAGGATAGTGTGATATTTGGGGGCCGTGTGCATCCCTCCTCGTATGGTTGGGGGTATCCTGTATCCCCTTGTGCCCCATCTCACCCCCACTGGGCCGCTCGCGGCCACCAACAAAGCTCTGTCCAGGTCCGGGGGCTGTGGGGAGGTAAAGGTGTCAAGGGGACAAGGTCGATCAGGAAATCCAAAAGGTGATGGGGAGGGGGCATCAGGCGCTGCTGATGAGCGCAGGGACGCCAGGTTAGGGATGGGAGCGGGGAACCACGCGCGCACTCTTGGCGACCTACCTGGTAGGAAGGAACCCGTGGTCCGGGGGCCGGGGCCGCACCACCGCCGCTGCGGCTGCCGCCTCCTCCGGGCAGCCTCCCCCGCAGGCCCAAAGGCCGGGTCCAGCTGCGGCTCCCAGAGCGGCGGGGAGAGCGGGCCCTTTAAAAGCCGGGAAGGCCCGGCCCGCGGCTTAGCCAATGAGAGGGCAGGATCAGGGCGGGGACAGGAGGTTGGGGGGAGCGAGAGAATTGAGGGAAGGAGGAGCGGGAGGGTTGAGTGAAGTGAGACGCGGGCGGACGTAGGCGCGCAGAATGTTCGCGCCCTCACCTTTCCGGCTTGTTAGTGCTTGATTGAGCCCCTGAACTTTTGTGTAGGGCGAGTCTTTGGCCCGCCAAGAACAAACTTGGGTCTCGCCAGATATCTAATCCTTAGAAACCAACCTGGGAAAGATGGGGATGGAGAGAGCAGGAAAGCGCACCCCTCCTCCGTCGCCCAACTCTTCTGCTCGCATACGTTTTCTCACCACTTCAGGGGGTCCCCATTTCATGAATGAAAAAATAAGCTGAGGTCTCCCCAGCGCTTGAGATAAAAAAAACAACCTTCAAATTCTTCCCTATCCCCAAACTCCCTCTAAACCTGATGCCCAGGGGGCAGAAACACTTTAATGACTGTGTCACCTAGGAGCATGAATTAGGCGCATGAATTAGCCCCCCACCCCAAGGGTTTCTGAACATTTCTAAAGCACTTAGAGGACCCAAGAGCCAACTCAGAATTAGACTCGGTTCTCTGCGCCAACACGAAGGATGTATGCAGTGTCTGGGCAGTCCACTCTTCCCTATGTTGATGAAGGGTATAGGAAGGGGCTTCAAAAAGTTTGTGGAAAAGCAGAATTAAAAGATAATAGAAAACTGGGGGGGGGGAATACTAGTAAGCGGGTGTGTAATTCATAATAAAAGAATAGAATTTTCTCATGAACTTTAAAAAAGTATAAATATATACCTCCCTCCCCCCCCAAAAAAAAACCCAAAACCCCTGCTTCCTCATGAGAGAGAATGTAGTAGGTTGTGAACCACAAGGTAGGTCAGCAGTTGGAGCCACCAGGTTCTGGAGAGGAAAGGCGAGTCTTACTGCTCTCATAAACATTTACAGCCTCCGAATCCGAGTCTTACTGCTCTCATAAACATTTACAGCCTCCGAATCCGCACAGACACTTCTCATCTCTTCTATCTATAGACTCTCTGTGAGTAAGAATTAACTTGATGGCAATGAATACAGGTATGTATATATGTGAGATATATATATATATATATATATATATATATATGTAACTCTGCCATCAAGTTGATACCATTTCATAGGGACTCTACATGATAGGGTAGAACTGCCTCTGGGGGTTTCCAAACTGGAAACAGCCTGGCTGGTCCTTCTGAACTGCAGACCTTGTGGTTAGCAGTTCAATGAATAACCACCACACCACTAGGTTGTGTGTGTGTGTAAAATAACGCCCTTATTATAAACAAAGTTTGAAGATATAAAGCTATTTTTCTTGAAATATTATCCATTTAGGTCTATTCTTACTTATGAAGGCGGTGTTTCCATCTCTCTAATCATTCCCCGAAGAATTATATGCTCTTCAATTTATATCATGTCAAAACGGCAATTTTAGTAAGTTTGTGGGTCTCAAATTGTGTTCCTTTTAAATGTTCTTTGCGTTTGGGGAACAAAAGGAAGTCTGTAAGGTGGATGGGGAAAAGTACCCCAAGGAAATTCTCACAGGACTGCCCTTGCTGCTCTCCCCCCTCAAAGAATGAATGTGCAGCCACATTGTTGCAATAGCAAAATTCCTCAGGGCAACTTTCTTTACCTTGCCAATGCACTTTTGAATATTCTTTTTCAAATGAGTTGCTTTCATTCCAGGTGATGCAGATATCTAGGCATAGCAAATACTGAAGAGCAGCTCTGGTAGGATTCTGGACTGGATTCACTCCGACCTCACAGCTAAGATAGGAATGGCTGAGTCTGAAGGGAAGTACTAAAGAGATGAACAATTGTACGTTTCTTTCTTTTATTCTTCCAAAGTTTGCTCTTGAATGCACAGCAGGCTCCAACACAACACTTGACCCTAACTCTAGGTGGCAACAGATAATAAAGCAGGCATGGAATCAGGGGCCATTTTTGCCAGATGTCTCGATTAGATGTCCTTCCACTGGGCCTTTGGTTTTAGCTTCTTTTGCTCTTCTTTCTGTTTCTGCTTGAAGCCTTATCTGCCTCTTCTATTTCCTTGGTCTGCTTCCTGGGTTGCTTCAGGGGTTCCTTCTTGC
Organism: Nesogale talazaci; assembly: GCA_004026705.1. NCBI lineage: Eukaryota > Metazoa > Chordata > Mammalia > Afrosoricida > Tenrecidae > Nesogale > Nesogale talazaci. The sequence continues at coordinate 29,625 of PVJH01011620.1, read as the reverse complement.
CACCTTCGTGGCTTAATATGGCACCTCGGATTTTAATATTCTTAAAACTACTTCCTAATAAGTACCTGTGATTGTCCTGTGTGCTGTGGGAAAATCTATTTTAAAAAACCCAAAACAAAAAAACTGCCCTCCTAATCTGCCTCGAATTGACCTGGCCCAACAGATCCCCTCAGAAGCCACTGTTTTGATCGGCCCTATTTTTTGCAGGCACCCTAATAGCACAAGTGTGCCACTAAGAGAGCTTGTCTGCACCCATTCACTGACTGTAGAGATGTGTTTGAATATATGTTGTTTGAAAAACTTGTGTATGTATGGACTGGAACTTGAGTAGTAATACTTTTATAAAAATCATTTTATTGGGAGCTTGTACAACTCTTACCATAATTCATCCATCCATCCGTTGTGTCAAGCACATTGGTACATTTGTTTCCCTCATCATCCTCAAAACATTTGCTTCCTATTTGGCCCTTGGTAACAACTCCTCATTTTTCCCCTCCCTTCTTGATTCCCCCTCCTTCATGAACCCTTGGCAACTTACAAATTATTATTATTTTTTCATGTTGTCACTGTCTCCCTTCACCCACTTTTCTGTTGTCTGTCCCCCAGAGAGGAGGTTATATGTAGATCCTTGTAATCGTTCCCCCAGAGTAGTAATACTTTTCTCCTTTGATGCTTTTGTGTGTGTGAATGCACATGTCCACACATGTGTATTCAAAAAAAGACCCATTTTCTCAAAGGAGTATTTTTTGGGTACCCATAAGGCACACCCATGATTGTGAAGACGGCACAGGATTTTGCAACATTTCCTTCTGATATACATGAATCATGGCCAACAGGACAACAACTAATAACTAATCCTTAGCTATGAAATAGAATGGACAAGCCAGGTCAGGTTGGACCTCACTTTGACCCGAGAAGCCAAGAAAAGCAGATTCTAATCATATTAATGCTCACCTATGTGGAACCCTACCAGTCACAACCACTGAAGCCAGAGGGTTACCAATGACAAGCAAAGAGGCATGCATAAACCTCTGCTCTTTTTAAAAAATTAGCATGAAGTTACATGGAGTTTTAACTCCTAAATTACTATTCATGTGTACTACTTGAAAAATACTTAACAGAACATATAGTGAATAATTGCATAGACCAGATGAATGAATAACAGAATACAGGCCACATATTTTATGAATTCAAGTTCATTATACTTTGCCCTCAGCTTTCAAACATAGTCAATAATGACTCTATTTATATATTTTGTGTGTGTATATATATATCCATCATCCAGATTTAGCACTTACTGGGACTATGCCATATTTGCTTCAGTTACACTTTTTAATTTACTTGTCCCTTTTTAGGGGACTGTGGTGGCACAGTGGGTTACATGTCGGGCTGCTGAGAGGTCAGCAGTGTGAAACCACCGGAGAAAGATGAGGTTGTCCGTTTCTGTAAGTCGGTCCTGGAAATCCACAGTGGCGATCCCATCCTGTCCTACAGAGTGACTGTGAGTCAGAATTCACTTGATGACAATGAATTGAATTTATTTTCCTCTCTTTGTTGGTTTGCTGTAAAGCGAGCCCTAGACTTCTCCTCTACTCAAGATAACATCTCTAAGAAATACTGCTTTCCCCTCAGTTTATCATAACTCTAATGCCATAATTATACCTAACAGAACTTAACTTGGTCTCACGCGATACATTTCATCAAATGTACCGAAATTTTAATAGTGTTTTGTTGTTGTCCTAATCAAAGTCCAAATAAGATCACAGTGTGCAGTGCAGTCAATTATTTAATAAGGCTCTTCCAGCTGTAGCCTTTGGGCTGTGTGACTTCTTACTTAAAAAAACAAATTCTTGCTGAGCCCCGGTGGCATAGTGGTTGTGCGCAGGACTGCGGCCCACTGGGATGGAGGTTCCATTCCAGCTCCCAGGAGCAAAGGCTGGGGCTCCTACTCCCACCACCTGAGGGCAGTGCTGCCCCTCCAAAACAAAAACAAATTCTTGCCATCCAGTCTTTCTGAAGCATAGTGACCGTATTAGAGGAGAACTGTCCTTTGTGTTGTCTGGGACTTTAAATCCTTTCCAGCTTCATTTTCCTCCCATGGAGCAAAAAGGACTGGTGGGTTCAAACCACTAACCTTGCAGTTAGCTGCTTGATATGCAGACCACTCTGCCAGCAGGAGCCCTTCTAAATCTTATCCTCAAGTTTTTGTTTTAAATCTCTTTATGAAGTCAGTTCTCTTCTGGCTTATAGGCTCACTATGCATTGGAATAGACTAGGTATCAGGATTTTTCTTTTTTTTTGGAGGGTCACTGCCCTCTGGTGGTGGGCATAGGAGACCCAGCCTTTGCTCCTGTGGAGCCGCTGCTGGAATTGAACATCCCAGTGGCCCACAGTCCAGCGCACAACCACTACGCCGCCACCACCACCGGTTCGCACAACCACTACGCCACTGCGGCTCAGCCCCAGGATTTTTCTTTAAGCAAGGAGCTCAGTGGTGGCTTAGTGGTCAAAGTGCTCAACTGCTAACCAAAAGTCCATTCATACCATTCGGCCACTGTGCATGTGGGGTTGGAGGAGATAAGACTGTCTGCTCTGGTAAAGATTTTTTCCTTCCCACAAAACATGTGCCTAGCTTTATTTGTCTACTTAGATCTAACCTTTCCATAAACCTTTGGCAAAATTTGAGTGTGCAAAGTATATTTCTAAATGGCAATGCAAACAATGCTTTCCACATTTCTGCAATTAGGAAATACAGATAAAGAGCTAACTAGTCACATTAGGGAGAGCCGATTTTATTTTTTTTTTTGGGGGGGGCATCACTGCTCTCCGGTGGTGGGAGTAGGAGATCCAGCCCCACTGCTGGAATTGAACCTCCGTCCCAGTGGGCATCAGTCCCGCGCACAATCACTACACCACCGGGGCTCAGCCCTATTATTTTTTTAATAACAAAAATTATGGGCTGAGCCCCGGTGGCGTAGTAGTTGTGCGCGGGACTGTGGCCCACTGGGACGGAGGTTCAATTCCGGCTCCCAGGAGCAAAGGCTGGGCCTCCTACTCCCACCACCTGAGGGCAGTGATGCCTAAAAAAAATTTTTTTTTTAAATAACAAAAATTATATAGATCATGAACTTTGGATAATCGTTGTAGTCATAAGTATTTAAGAATTTCTAAGCAAACTGCTTTAAGATGAAAAAGTTAAAACTTGGACACATAAAAATGTATGATCAAAAAAATGTACAGTCTCAGAAACCCTATGAAGCTCTAATGGGGTGCTGCTTCGGAGTTGCGCGGCGACCTAGCTGCTCCCCTCTGGAACCGATCCGATCCCTGGTGGTAAGACTAGGTCTCCCCTCCCACAGCCGCAACCAGTGAGTCTCGGAAACTCACAAGGGCTTTTTTACGCTGCTCCCCGCTTTTTAATAGGGTTACTGTGAGTCGGAATGAACTGGTCGGCAGCGGGTTTGGTTTGGGATCAGGTAAGTTTCTTTTAATTTATAGATTTCCCCTGTCTTTCTCTCTTTTATTCCTTTGGTTTGGAGTTTACTGATTGCCCTGGAGGTTTTTAAGCTTGTTTCTCCATTCTTGTGTTTTCTGTAAATTGACAGTTAGATTAGATGCTAGATCAGATAGTGGTATGATGTTTGTTTTGGCCAAACTACTGGAATGATTAAAATTTTAAGTACTCATGGATACAAGTTTATGGAATGAAAAAATCCCACACTTACTTATTTAATATAAGCTTATTGAATTTGAATATTCAGATAGCTCATACATTGTCTAGTTTTTTGGTTCACCATGTGTTGAGTATACAAATAGTTTATTCATTTTCATTGTTGTGTGCCACTTTATTATAGAACACCCCACAATTGTGTACTCTACTATTGAAGGACATTTGATTTTCCCACTTTTGAATAAGATAATTAGTGTTCTTATGAATATTCAAGTTGAGCCATAGAGTATGTGCATCCTGAACTTTACTAGCTATTGCCGAATTACTTTCTAACATACTCACCTATACTTTCACCAACTGTATGAAAGCTCCCTTCGCCACATCCGTACTTGAAACGGGGCTGTTTAATGTTTGGCACTCTGGTGGCTTTGATTTAATTTGGCATTTCCCAGATTACTAAAGGAATTTTTATTTTTATAGGTTGGCCATTTCAAGTCTCTTCTTCTGGAAATCACTTATTCATGACAATTGTCTATTTCTCTATTTTACTGTGTTTTTTTGTTGTTGTTTTCTTATTGATGGGAGGAGCACTTGTGGTACAGCAGGTACAGAGTACCAGTACAGCTAGAGCACCAAGATTTACAGACTATGCAGGGTAAGCCACTGGGAGGTTTGATATGTTGTCGAATTGAAAAAATGGCCATTTGCTCTGTAAATCCTTACCAAATTCACAATAGAATGCCTTTAAATTTTTTTGATTTACAGCCTGAGAAGCCACATGGAGGACTTGCCTAGATAGCAGTGGGTCTCTTGTCTCCAAAAATCACTGCCATTGAATCTATTCTGACTTATAATGATATTTATAGGACAGAACAGAACCATTAGGCTTCTGAGACTTCAAATTTTTCTGGGAATAGGCAGCCTCAGTTTTCTCCCTCGGGGCTGCCGGTGGGTTCCAACCACTGCTCTGTGGTTAGCAGTTTCTTTATGTCAATTGGAACACATAGGCTCTTCATTTAATCTGCAGAATAAAGTCAATTACCATCATTATTTTGTTGATCAAATTGATCTAAATTCAGTCGGTCCCTGACTCCGGTGTCTTTTTGACAGGGACCCATCATTTTTGAGCCCATTATTTATTTACTTACTTGTAGGTAACATCAAACTGCTTCAAGCTCATCTTGTACTTTTCCAGCTGCAGCCCAGAAGTAAGCCATTTCCTCAAGAAGCCTTGATACTCAAGTAGTGCCTGACTTAGGATGCATTCAAACCACACCAAGCTGCACTTACAGTCATCTGTTTGCTCTGTTAGTTTTGACATTCATAATAAATATTACATGTAATGTTAAAATATACATATACAATATAGGTTTACATGTAATTTTTCAGCCCGCAAAGACACAGATGGGAAAATAAAGATAACAAAAATAAAAAGCAATAAAAGTGAAAACTAAAATCAATAGAAGAGAGATTTGACTTAGATCAGAATTTTTTTTTTTTTTTTTTTGGGGGGGGGGAGGGCATCACTGCTCTCCGGTGGTGGGTGCAGGAGGCCCAGCCCCACTGCTGGAATTGAACCTCCATCCCAGTGGGCCGCAGTCCCGCGCACAACCACTACGCCACCGGGGCTCAGCCCCATCAGAATTGTTTTAAGATGAGGGCCGAGTCCCGGTGGCTTGAGTGGTCGAGTGCGAGACTGCGGCCGGCGGGCTTGGCGGTTCAAATCCAGTGGGAGCTCTCAGGAGCAGCGCTGGGTAGCTCCCACGACCTCCAGAGGGCAGTGATGCCCCCCAAAAAAAGAATTATTATTTTTTAAATGTTCTCTCTCACATATCTTCTTTTAACACATTTTTTTGGAGGGGGGGGCATCACTGCCTCTGGTGGTCGTGGGAGCTACCCAGCGCTGCTCCTGAGAGCCGCCGCTGGATTTGAACCGCCAAGCCTGCGGGCCGTAGTCCCGCACTCAACTCCTTACACCACCGGGGCTCAGCCCAAAAAAGAATTATTTCAAGATGAAGCCATCAGGTCCAAGTTCTGTCTGGTGCCCTGTTCCGTTCCTCTTGTGACCTCAGTCGCTTGACAAACCCCAAAGGTCAAAATGGTGAAGCAGATCGACAGCCAGGAGGATTTTCAGGCAGCCCTGAACCGTGCTGGAGAGAAGCTTGTCTTGGTGGACTTCTCAGCCCATGGTGTGGGCCCTGCAGAATGATCAGACCTTTCTGTTTTCCCCTCTGAAAAGTCTGACCAGGCAGTCTTCCTGGAAGTTGATGTGGATGACTGCCAGGGTGTTGCTTCAGAGTGTGAAGTCCAATGCATGCCAACATTTCAGTTTTATAAAAAGGGACAAAGGGTGGGTGAATTTTCTGGTGCTAATAAGGAAAAACTTGAGTTAACAAACGGTGGGTGAATTTTCTGGTGCTAATAAGGAAAAATTTGAGTTAATGATGCTTCCTGAAAATGTAACCAGCCATCAGCTATGTAAACCTTTTTGTATTTACAAAAAAGAAGAAACAAGTATGAAGACTACTTACCCAGCTAACATTTGATTATAAATGACAATAAAATGTTAAGTCTACCCTTAAAAAAAAGATGAAGTCATCAAACAGAACCCTATTGTAAATTAGAGACTCCTTAAGAGTTGAGAGTGGTGTTTAGGAAAACAAAATCTATGCATTAAAATGTACATTGCTTCTCAAATATTCCTGACTCTAGACATTCTTAGTGAATGCATACATATTTATGCCTCAAGCCCATTGTGATCTAGTTGATTTTGACCCATAGCGACCCGATAGAACAGAGAAGGGTTTCTTTATGGAAGCAGGCAGCTTCATCCTTGTTGTGTATACTGCTAAGCTTGTTGTTCATACCAATGCTTAACCTGCTGTGCCACCAGGGTCCTTTACATATACAGTTGTATGCTTATTTCTATATCCATCTTTCTGTTTGTATATTACAATCCATGAATTCTTATTGACACCTACAATACCAACCCCATACCAGTGTTTATTCTAGACTTTCTCCTTTCTCCAAATGTGAGGAACCGGATTCTCAGGATACACAGTCATTTTACTTATTTCCTCAGTTCTAGGATACATGAGAAGGATATATGGTTTCGGAATTGCAAATTTATTTTTATCACTGTGGAAAATAAACCTACCAACTCAAATTACCACTGTGGGAAATAAGTCTACCAACAAGTTTTTCTTGTCTTTGGTCTGATGTGATGGCTATAATTACTTGGCTTAGTTCTCCCTGCTCCCTTTAGGCAAGGCTGTGTGATTCATTTGAAAATTAGTTATATTCATTTGTTTATGCTTGTATTCCACTTTAGGATTTCCCCCCAAAGTTGTTATGTTTATTTTAAGTATGTGAAACATTCGCATGGTTTCAAAAGCTAGAACAATACCAAAACATTTAAACAGAGAGGGGTCATTTTTCCCATGATGTTCCTTCTGTCCTGCTTCCACATGCTCCCACCCTCTCCAGACAGGAAAGGAGTTAATACTCACTGCCATTCAGTCAAGTCTGACTCATAGAAACCTTTTGTGGGTTTCCAAGTCTATAACTGTTTATGGGAGTAGAAAGACCATTCTTTCTCCCTGTGATTTACTAGGTCTCTTCTAATCATAGTCTTTGCAACTCTCACCAAAAGATTGGGTATACTCACTGCCTTCAAGGCCATTCTGACTCACAGTGACCGTATAGGACAGAGAAGAACTGTCGCTGTGAGTTTCTGAGACTAATTCTTTTAATTTTTTTTTTACATTTTTATTGGCACCTAATCCACATATCACACAATTCAATAGTTCAAACTGGGAAACCCAATGAAAAGAATGGAAACAAAATCAAAATAAAGTGGCAAAGATAAAATGATAATAATATAAAGTTAAAATGCAAATAATGAGTGAGAAAGAAAAGACCACCCTCCATATTTAAAATTCAAGGTAAGAAATTTTTGTCATGGAACACACAAGAGATTCTTGAACCTAGAATAAATTCAGTTTGGGTCAAATAGGGAGGTCAGTTGATCAAGTATTAAGTTCCCCCCCCCCCAGCATAATCAACATCACAGTGATCTCTGTCTAGGAAAGCTGTTCCAGACCTTTGCCTGTGGCTCATGGGGGTTTGCTGTCAGCTTAATTTACTCTACAGATGGACTTTGAACTCCTACTGTCTTCCACAACATTCTACCAACTAGGTGTTTATAATTTTAGCTCTGATAAGCTTTTCCCTTCATCATATTTGAATTTTGTGATTGCTTCTTTTTTTTTGGGGGGGGGGTGTGGGCATCACTGCCCTCTGGAATTTTGTGATTGTCATTGTTGGATCACACTAGCTGGTGTGCTTCTTTCATGTGGACTTAGTTGAATCCTTGCTTAGATGGCTGCTTGCTTGATTCCAAGCCTTGAAGACCCCAGACACTCTTCAGCTCGATAGTCGGGCACCATCTGCTCTCTTTGCTACACTTAGCTGTAGCACCCTTCTGTTCAGTGATCACTTCACGAAGGGGAGTATGGGGCAGAACCATGTCAGCAGAACTGAGTGTCCTTGCATTGGGACTAGAGTTCAGTGGGAGCCCAGAATCCATCTGCATGTCACTGGGATATGCATGGCTCAGCTTTTCTTTGGCGGCTGTAATATGACAAAATCAAAACCCCGTAAGCTCAACTACACAAATACAGTAGAAAGCCCTGTTATTTTCCCTAGGATCACTGGTGGTTTTGAAAAACTGACCTTGCAGCCCAATGTGTAACCACTATGTTACCTGGACTCTTAAACATTGGATGGTATTATGCAAATGAGGTGCTTGTGGCTTACAAAGAAGATCAGATAGCTTGTTAATAATGTAAATAAGGTACATGGTACCCTGGGATGGGGGATGGGTGGGAGAGACCATTCAAATAAGGTGTTTGGTCACTTTTGCCATCCTGAAGCAGAAGGGGGTATCTCACCACCATCAAGATGGCAGAACTGGGAGCAAAGTACATCCGTTGGATCTGGATCCCTGTACCTGTGAGACCTGCGAGAAGGAACGAGAGAGAGAGAGAGAGAGAGAAAGAGAGAGAGAGAGAGAGAATGAGAGAGAGAAAGCAGTAGCAGAATCAGACACTGGCAGGAGATAGCACAGTAGGCTGCCCTATTCATGTAGCAAGAAAACTGCTTGCCTTCTGATTGAGTGTGGTGCCTCCAGACCTTTGTTGTGTGAGGTAGTTAGGTTGCCATCCAGAGTTAGAATTGAGAGCCTTGGGCCTAGGCCAAAAAAGCTTTGTAAAACTTGCTCTGGCTGAGCCCTGGTGGCGTAGTGGTTGTGCACAGGACTGTGGCCCACTGGGATGGAGGTTCAATTCCGGCTCTCAGGAGCAAAGGCTGGGCCTCCTACTCCCACCACCAGGGCAGTGATGCCTTAAAAAAAAAACTTGCTCTGGCAGGACAGAGGTCAGAGTATTAGGGACTGAGACTCAAGAGATCTGTGAGCATGGCTAATAAGAGGCTGTCCTGATTGAAGAACTATATCCTGAGTCATTTCTGGTCTTCATTTGTAGCCTTTTACTTCTCTAATTGTGGTAGTTACATAATCTGGTGTCAATCTGAGGATTGAGAATGAAGGAGTAGAGTTTAGCCCGTCAATCAGGTGGCAGCTTGATGACCTCATTTGGAGGCGCTAAGAAGATATATAGCTTGGGGCTGAGCCCCGGTGGCGTAGTGGTTGTGCGCGGGACAACCCACTGGGTTGGAGGTTCAAACCACTGGGTTGGAGGTTCAAATCCAGCAGCAAGGCTGGGCCTCCTACATCCACCACCAGAGGGCAGTGATGCCCCCAACCCCCCCCCCCAAAAAAAAAAAAGATATATAGCTTGGGTGGGGTGGAACAAATGTTCACTCCCTATGAGATATTTCTGAGGAGAAGCCACATGAAGCTATCCTGATGCAGCCAGAGCTCTGGGAATTGGAGGAGCCAGGTGGAGACCCCTGCCAGTGGTGAGATGCTTACAATGCCACTGGAGCCATAAGACTTCCCATCCGGGCTGAGCCCCGGTGGCATAGTGGTTGTACGCGGGACTGCGGCCCACTGGGATGGAGGTTCAATTCCAGCAGTGGCACTGGACCTCCTACTCCCACCACGGGAGAGCAGTGATGCCCCCCCCAAAAAATTTTTTTTTAAAAAAAGACTTCCCATCCACTGGCCTGTGATCTTCCTGCATTTGGCATCAATGCATGTGTTTCAAGAGTCTGAGGAGGACTTTATAGATTAGTATCGAACATATGGGCTAATATTGAACTTAAAGGCTTGGTCTGGACTGGACTGGGATGTTTTCTTAATATTCAATTGCTCCTACAATGCTCTTACAAAAATCTTTCCTATACACATGTGAATGTCTATGAATTTATTTCTCTAGTCTACCCAGACTAATACACAAATAAACTCCATAATTACAAGTATGATCTGTAAATTCTGTGAATTATCGAACCCAGTAGAGAAGTAAAGAGTTGTCTGGGAGAGATGGTTGATGTCAGAATGGTAAAATGATTGCAGGGTGGAGACATGACTGATCCGTGCTTTGTAGGAATCATCCTTGGATTGTGGATGCAAATAATGATCCTCTTTTTCCTTGGTGACGTTAGCTGTGGAGGTCTTGTGCACCTATGCCATTTTTTGCTCTCATTATCCTATGTTTCTCTTTGTACAGATGGTGTTGTTGTTGTTGTTGTTGTTGTTGTTAGGTACTCTTGAGTCAATTTTGACTTGTATTGACAACATATGGCAGAGTAGAATGTCCTCATGGGATTTTTCCTACACTGTAATCTTTATAGAAAAACAAAGCAAAAGACATAGTAGGAGAAAGATCAGGCTTTCTATTCCCATCAAGATTTATGATTTTTAAAATTGTTTAATAATTTCATTGGGTGCTCTTACAGGTAGCATAGCATTCCATAGTTCAATCATGTCAAGCAGTATTGTACGGTGAGTTTCAAAACATTTCCTTTCTTTTTGAATTCCTTGATATCAGTGTCCCTTTATCCCCCTCCTGGAACATTTATTTATTAATTAATGCATTTATTGTCACACCTTACCCCATCCAATATATCCACTTATGTATAATTCTGTTGTTTGCTCCCCTCAAGTGGGGTTATACAGGATTTTACAATCTTGGAAACCCACAGGGCCAACGCTACTGTGTCCTTTAGGGTCACTATGAGTCAGAATTGATATGAGCCAGAATTACTATTTCAGATGACATCTTTGTCCTGTGGTATCACTGGGTGGTTCTGAAGTTCTAATCTTTCAGTTAACAACCAAGGCTCACTGACCCAATGTGTCATCAGGACTCCTTTGTGTGTGTGTGTGTGTGTGTGTTTTGACAGCTTTATTAGCACATTACACACGTCATATAATTAAATCATTCGACCACATCAACAAGAATTGCACAATTGTTACCATATTCAATTGTAGAACATTTTCTTCTTCCTTGTAGTCATTGTTATTCATGTAATATTTTTGCTAACCGTGGCAAAAATACAACAGAACATTTTCCAATTCCACAACTTCTACTTGCATAATTCAGTGTCATTGGTTATACTCTTTCTGCTGTACAGTCACCGTTGATAGCCCATATGTTTTCTCTTACCTCATTCTTTATCTCATGAAGTAGTGTATACCATAGATTACCTTTTGTGCACTTTGCTTTTTCACTTAACAATATGCCCTGGCACTTTTCATCAGTTCATGGAAATCTTCAATCTTTGGCAGTGAAATGGGACTCCATTGTGTGGATATACCACAGTTTATTCACTCCTACCTACATATAAGAACTGACATTATTTCCAGCATTTTATAATAATAAACGATGCTTCACTGAATACATTTTTAATTGCTGTATGATTTATTGTGCCAACTAGACCAATAGGGACACATGGGCAGAGTTTAATCAGGTCACAGCTTGATTGGAAAGCATGGCTTTCCAAGGCCTCTCTTCCCCCCTGGTGATCAGACCAGTATGCTGCTGCTTGAGCTAACTCTTTCCCTCATCCATGTGCTCCACTATCTGTGGACCAACCCAACCTGTGGAGGCTGTTGTTAGAGATTAAGGCTCCTTTAAGGTCTGCTTTGCCACACTGCTGGTTCGTGCATTGCTTGAGCTTGAGGCTGGTGGATTTGTTGCCGTGCATCTGTGTGTTGCTTTGGTTCGATCCCATCCAGGCCTACTTTGCTAAGCTCCTGACTATTGCAGACCCACCCTGTGGTCTGTTTCCTTCAGGCAGACACTGCCTGCCTTGCCTGAGGGAAGACTCTGTTGTCTGCTTTCTTGACCTTGGACTGGGAAGCCTGCGAGTTGCAGGATTTTCAGTGTATTAACTGTTCCATGAAGGTGAATTGAATTGAGCCCTCTGTACTACTGCTGTGTGGACTATCTATCTATCATCTATCTTTCTTCATAAGTGTCCCAGTTTTGTTTCTCTAGAGAACTGTGCCTAACACACTGGAGTTATATCTTCAGGGTAAATTGGTGGAAGTAGGATTGCTAGGTCTAAAGACAAACACATTTGCAGTTTTGTTAAATGCCCAAATTTCCTCCATTTGCATCAGGAAAATGTCACAATGTAGAGGAAACATCAGTTTGTCTTCCTGCTATTGGTTTTAAGGTTGAAGGATATAATCTGATAAAGATTGGTTTCAACAGATTGAATTACAGATTTATAGAACTTCACTTGTGTTTTCAATGGCCACTCACTCCCCTATGTGGACTTACCCCATCCCAGAAATCACTCTTTTTTTTGGGGGGGGGGGCATCACTGCTCTCCGGTGGTGGGAGTAGGAGACCCAGCCCCACTGTTGGAATTGAACCTCCGTCCCAGTGGGCCGCAGTCCCGCGCACAACCACTACACCACCGGGGCTCAGCCCGAAATCACTCATTTTACAGAGGCAGGAACCAAGGCTCCAATGTAATAAGCAACCCATAGGGTCATCAGTGAGCAGATATCTGTGATTCAGAGCTTGTCTGGGTTTCAGATGTCCCCAGAGATAAAGCATTTGTTTCTTTCACAGAATTTGATAAGAGCCAGAGCTTTCATCACGCTAAAAGCTTGGTTTGAGCTTTATGTTGTAGGAACACACTAAGAGACTGAATAGTCCCTGCCAGTCAGGAGCTGGCCGGCACTCACAGCTTTGATGTTCTTCTGTAGAAGGTGAACAGCAACATCAGACAAGACCATCCTTTTTGAGTCTGATGGATGGTGGTGTAGGGGTTATGTGTTGGCCTGTGATCTGCATGTTCAGCAGTTCAAAACCACCAACAGCTCCACAGGAGAAAGACTGCACTTTCTACTCCCATAAACAGTTACAGACTCCGTAACCCACAGGGATTTGCTATGAGTTAGCATTCATTCAATGGCACTGAGACATGGATCAAGACAAAAACAAGATCAGCCTATAATCATGTCTGAATATAGACAAAAATATGAATTGTAGCCAAAGCACAAACATGATCAGAATGGAGAACCCAGATTGGGAAGGATCAAAGTAAATGATATCACCATGACACAAACAATGGAGCCATGGTGAAACTGAGGTTAAAGAGCTTGGTTGTTATGTTAGATAGGGTTCTCTAGAGAAACAAAACCAGGAAACTAATAATTTTATATATCTTATATAGATAGATGATAGAAAACGTAAACAATCTATAAAGCAGTATGAATGCTTCAGTGCAACTCACTTGCGTGAGTCTTGAGCAATTCAGGCTATTCGGCCACAAGCAGCAAACAGTAAGGCAGGTCACCAGCAGTCAGCCAGATGACAGAGTCCGACAGTCCCCAGCTCAAGAGATATACATTCCAATAGTGTGGCGAAGCAGGCTTGAAGGAACCTCAATTCACAGTGACACAGTCCATAGGTACAGTGTCCAACAGGGAGGGTAGCTTGAAAATGGAGGCACAGAACAAGCAATGCAGCTGACTGCACACTGGTCCCAAGATCAAGGAGCAAGAAGACACGAAGGTCAAAGCTCTCTGAGCCATTTACCTCTGCCCTTCAATGAACCCCACATGTGTTCATTGGCCATGTTGGTTGCTATCAACTGCTATCGCAGTTGCTAACCAACAGGTCTTGGATTTGAAGCTACCAGTTGCTTTTCAGAAGAAAAGCTGTAGCAACATGCTTGCATAAAGTTACTGTAACACCTTTGGAAACCATGTAAATAAAGTAGCGCTACTGTGTCCTGTAGGGTTGCTGCTATGAACTGTAATCAACTTAGTGGCAGTGGAGTGTGTGTGTACGTGTGTGTATTTGAGGTTGATCTGCATAAAAGCCTGAAACTTTTTTTAAAATTGTGATTTGGGTGAAAGTTTACTGAGCAGATTGGATTTCCACTCAACGATGCTTATACCTTTTGTTTTGTAACATTGTGACACTCACAACTTCACAGAATTCACTCATCCCATGTCCTTCCTGTTTACCATTTCCATTCTTTTTTCCTAGCCCTCCTGCCTTCTGAGCATCATCTCTGGGAAAATCCGGCCCTTTCTCCCAATTTCCCGAAACCTATGCTTACTAATTGGTTAACAGATGCCAGAAGGTTAGCCAGTCAAAACATCAAGAAGGATCTTGATGCAGATCAGGAAGTTACTTTCTTAGAAGCCTCCAGATCCACTCAAGAAAATGAGCTGATGTTTCTGGAGACAAGTGCACTAATAGGGGTGAATGTAGAAGAAGCCACTGTGCAGTGTGCAACAAAATTGATCCAGGTGAACTGGATCCAGAAAGATCGAGCTCGGGTATCCAGTATGGAGATGCCACTTTAAGCCAGCTCAGGTCTCCACCTGGAGCTCAGACCCAGAGTGCTCAAGAAGATGCTTGCTAAAAAATAAACTCTGGGGCAAACAAGGCATCCATACAATGCTATTTGGGACGCAATTATTAGAACTTGAATAATCTGAAGTGTGTTTTTTTTTGGCATCACTGCTCTCCGGCGGTGGGAGTAGGAGGCCCAGCCCCACTGCTGGAATTGAACCTCCGTCCCAGTGGGCCGCAGTCCCGCGTACCACCACTACGCCACCGGGGCTCAGCCCTGAAGTGTGTGTTTTTACCACCATTTTTTCTACTCTTCAGAAGTAGATCTTTGTGAGGGAATAATAATTTGAAGTATTGTGGAGGCACAGAATTAATAACTCACTGGACAACACCATTAAATGTATGCATGTATGTAAATTTTTTTCTGTTCTACATTTTCCCTTTTCCTTTTAGCTTGAAAAATGGCCATGTATTATATATATTCTAGCCCAGTAAGTCTCCACACCATGGGATATGATGTGTGATATAACAGAATGTTGTACTAAACTCAGTTTAATTTTTTTTAACCTTATGAACTAAAATTTGTTCATTGTGAGGTGTGCTTTTACCATCATGTCAATTATATTTCATAATTGGTTGTACTTATGACCTGCTATTCAAAGATTCTGGCATTGATGGCCAGTGCATTTCTTTTTTAACTCTGCTTACTACATTATATATGGTGTTTATGTGATCCACATTTGAAATAGTTATTCATTAATGTAACAAAATAAAATGAAAAATTGTTTTTTCTAAATACACAAGAAAAAAGTTTTTGGTAAATGCTGTGAGATATGTGATTGTGCAACAAAGCAGAAAATGTGTGTGGTTTCAGATATATATGTACATATCCATGTATATGTATGTATATATAGATGTATATACATGTATGAGATATATGTAGACATGCATCTATATTCATATATGTAATAAAATACATAGGGAGCACAGTTATAAACACTTCTTTTTTTCTACACAAGCTCTGTTTTTAAAAAAATTTTTAAATTTGGGGGGCATTACTGTTCTCTGGTGGTGGGAGTAGGAGGTCCAGCCTTTGCTCCTGTGGAGCCGCTGCTGGAGTTGAACCTCCATCCCAGTGGGCCGCAGTCCCGTGCACAATCACTACGCCACCGGGGCTCACCCAAGTTCCGTTTTATTAAGTAGGATTTTGCAGTGGGAACTGGGGCGCCTAGAAAAACCCGACCCCCTGACCCTGGGCAGCTCTCTGCCCAGATCTCTGAGACAACAGCTGGGTATCAAAGGACTTTATAGACTTTATCCAAAGGAATGGTACAAATGGAAGAACGGAAGTGGACGCTTGGGTACAATTTCTAGAAAAGGGACAGGTCTACCGTACATGCATGTGCAGCCTTAGTGACTCATAACTAAACATCTTACAGGATTCGACTGGGTTTGAAGGCTGGGACATCTCAGTCCATTGACAAAATAGAGTTCATAATGCTTATTTTGTCATAATGCTACTTTGACGAGTAATGTCTGGGGTCTTAAAGACTTGTGAAGGACAATGATTGATCCATAGCATAAGCAACAGAAGGAAACCAAGTACTCAGAGCAGAAATTAAGGGAGAGGACTGATTCTCTACATGAACCAGCACCTCATCTACCCTGCAACAAGAACGAGATGTTTCCTGGCTACAACTATGTACAGTTATAATCAGGGTGGCCATAGATGGACCCTGACAGAATGGGATAAAAATATAGAACATATTAGCACAAATGCTTAAAAAGTTCATGCTGTTTACAGTTACAGAGATGCTGTCTTAATTGTCTACTGACGCTAGAACAGAAATACCACAAGTGAGTGGCTTTAACAAACAAATTCATTTCCCACAATTTAAGAAGCTAGAAGTTTGAATTCAGAGCTTTGACACTAGGGCAAAGCTTTCTTTCCCTGTTGTTTCTGCTTGTTAGTTTTTTAGCATCTATCTCTCTGCTTGCTGGTTTAATCTCTTCATATTTCAAAAGAGATTGCTTCAAGATGCATTATACACTAATTCTGCCTCATTAGTATAACAGGAAACTAATTCCCTATGGGATTATAAACACAGGCATAGAGGTTAAGATTTAGAACACATATTTGGCGGGGGGAGTGGGGAGACAGGGAGACACAATTCAAATCATAACAGATGCTCTTTCTCCTCAACTCACCTGGCACACACTTACAGATCTGTCAACATTTAGGTAAAATATCACTGTCATAATTAAAATTCCCTTGAGGTTTCCACAGCATTGATCACAGAACCAAGCTGAGAGAATTGCCTGTGGTTGTCTCTCTAGGCAGGGTGGGAGGTTTAAATGTATGGATATCTGTGCTTCCAGTATAAGCTACAAGCCTGGGTCCACAATGTGTCCCTTCAAAGTCACTCAATTTTTTTTTCCATCTTAAGTCTGTTTGTTTGACTTGGGTTTCTTTCACTTTTTTGGAATTCTCTCACAATTCCCTGAAGTATATGCTCACCTTCCTGCTGTTACAAGTCCAGGTGGCTGCAAAAGTCTCCAGCAATTCCCAGCTCCCAAATGCTATTGCACAGATGGGGAAAATTCACTTGGGGCACCCACAGTTACTTTCAGGGATTTGTTCCCCACCTCTCCCTTAAAATCCATTTTATTAGCACTTCATCCACATGTCATCTAATTCAAGAATTCAATCACATCAAGAAGAGTTGTATATTTACCACCACATTCAGCTCTAAAACATCTTCTTCTCCCTGTACTCAGTTATTCTTGTAATTATATTTTTCTAATTGTTACAAAAATATACACAACAAAGCATGCTCTAATTCCATAGCTTCTACATGTGTAGTTCAGTGCCGTTGGTTATACTTTTAGTGTTATACAACCATTATCAATCCCCCTTTCCAAATAATTCCATGGTGCTTCCTAAGCAAAAACTCTTTCTCCTCCACCCATGGTCAATTTTGGTTTCTTTTTCTTTTTTTTTGTAGTGGTCTTGATTCACATATACACTTTCATGGCTAAATCGCTTTAAAAAAAGTTATATGTACATCACCATAATGAGTTCTAATGCTCCCTCCTCACTGCCGCAGCATTGCTTGCTCCTCAAATCCCCTCGCACCCCACCCCAGAATTCACCTCTCTTTTCATACTCCTTCATTTCTTCCCTAGACCCACGGTTGCAGTTTGGAGCACCACAAAGAGCCAGCCAGGCATGTCCTCACTGACCAAGAACCTGTCCTCAGTGACCCATTACACATGGAGAACTCCTTGGGTGTCTATCCAAGGATGGCACAGATGGATCCTGCCAGGTCAGCTTCTGGAAGGACTCTCAAGAGGCCCTTTACCGCCACTCCTATTCAATATTGTGCTGGAGGTTCAAGCCTGAATTCTTGACAACAAAAAGAAATGAAAGACATCCAGATTGACAAGGGAGAAAGAAAATGCTATTTGCAGATGACACATGATTTTAGAATGACATTTTAAAATGAGGACATATTTTAAAAGAACTTCAAAGATTTGCCAATCTGGATCAATACACAAAAATCAATCAGATTCCTGTATACCAGTGGTTCTCAACCTTCCTAATACCGTGATCCATTAGTACAGTTCCTCATGTTGTGGTGACCCTCCCAACCATAAAGTTATTTTCATTACTACTTCATAACTGTAATTTTGCTACTGTTATGAATCGGGCAACCCCTATGAAAAGGTTATTTGACCCCCCCAAAGCAATTGTGACCTCACAGGTTGAGAACTGCTGCTTATACTAAGAGAGTTGTGAAAACGAAATCAAGACAACAATACTACTTAGAATAGGTACCCAAATGATGAAATACTTAGGAATAAACTAAACTAAAAAAACAAAAGACTTATAGAGGAGGTACCCCCCCCAAAAAAAGAAGAAAAAAAAACACTGGAGGTGAGCTTCAAGCAGCTCCCTCTGAGTTAGTGTATCCAGGGTGTTGCCTGGGAAGGTTCTCTCTGGTCACAGGTAATTTTTCATAAAAGCAGTTTTACTTGAAGCTCGTTTTTTGTGATGGCCAATTTGAGAGCATGCAACTGTGAAATTTTGTTTCCTGCTCTGGAAAAATGCCACACAAAGTGTTGTGATGTTGAACACAGCTTACAAGGACAGTGATATGGGAAAAACTCCAGTGTATGAGTGGTTTTTCTCTGTTCAAAAAAGGTGTAATGTTGGGCTGAGCCCCGGTGGCGTAGTGGTTGTGCACAGGACTGCAGCCCACTGGGATGGAGGTTCAATTCCAGCTCCACAGGAGCAAAGGCTGGACCTCCTACTCCCACCACCAGAGGGCAATGATGCCTAAAACAAAACAAAACAAAAGGTTAAATGTCAATTGATCACACACACATAAAGAAAGAAAAGGGGGTCATCCGTCAACTTCCTGAGTGGATGAAAATGTCCACTGATAGTCATTTAGAGTTTGTTCTACCAGATCACACTATTAACCAAGTTTTCTATTTAGAGATTTTGAAAGGATTGTGTAACTGTGCAACAAAAAGACCTGATTTGTGGCAGACAGGGGACTGTGACAATGTACCTGCTCACACAGTCATCTCAGTGTGTCAATTTTTGCCCAAAACAGCATGCCTCTCTTGTCCCAGGCACTGGACTCACCTAACTTTTCACCAGGCAACTTGCTTTTGTGTCCTCGAAGGAAGAGGGACAAGAAAGGACAGTGGTTTGATGTCATAAATGAGGTGAAGAAGAAAAAAAAAACGAGGGAGGTGATGTCAGCCATCCAAACATCAGTTTAAAAATGTTTCCAAGGGCTGAGCCCTGGTGGCTTAAGTGGTTGAGTGCGGGACTGTGGCCTGCGGCCTTGGCAGTTCAAATCCAGCGGCGGCTCTCAGGAGCAGCACTGGGTAGCGCCCATGATCACCAGGGGCAGTGATGCCCACAAAACAAAAAAAAAAAATTTAAAAAAAATAAAAATAAAAATAAAAATGTTTCCAAGAGGCTGAGCCCCGGTGGCATAGTGGTTGAGTACGGGACTACCAGAGGGCAGCGATGCCCACAAAAACAAAACAAAACAAAAATGTTTCCAAGAACGGAATTGCAGATTTGATGAATACATTAAATGTAATGGAGAGTACTTTGAAGGTGATAAGGTTGTTTTGTTAAAAAAAAACCCACGTGTAAATACAAAACTTTAAAAAATGTTTTTTTGGAAAAAAAATAAAAATAAATGTTTTTGGGGGCTGAGCCCCGGTGGCGTAGTGGTTGTGCGCGGGACTGCGACCCACTGGGATGGAGGTTCAATTCCAGCGGCAGCTCCACAGGAGCAAAGGCTGGGTCTCCTACTTCCACCACCAGAGGGCAGTGATGCCCAAAAAACAAACAAAAATGTTTTTTTTGGGGGATGAGTGCCCACTCTCATGCCCTTCTGTGTTTATGGCAGCATTATTCACACAATAGCAAGAAGCTGGAGACAATCTAAGGGTACATAAGTAGAAGAATGGATAAAGAGGCTTTGGGGTATATACACAACAGAATAGGATGCGTCACCAAAGAAGAGGGATGGCACTGTGAAGCACCTCAAACTGAGTGTAGTCCATCAGTCACAAAAGGAGGAGTATTCTATAAGACCATTGCTATAAAGGAAAAACCAAGACATTGATTTTCATGCCAAAAGAAATAAGCTCTGATGGCTGCGGGGGGTACAGTGGGAGAGGGAAGGTAAAGCCAGAGAGTGAAGAACCAAACGCATCTCTGTGGCTTGGAGGTGATGCCTACTCCTAGGGCAGGGTCGGACTGCCACTGTGAGTTCTGAGGCAGTAACTCTTCTATGAGGTTTCTTCCTCCCGAGGTTAGACTTGGGTGAAGGAGAAGATAATGCTTTATTGGAGGGAGAAGGGAAGTCAAAGGGGACCAGGGCACGCTAATGGGCAATATGGTAAGTAGTTTAAGTTGTTCAATACAAAATTGTTTAGCTGATATAATGAATAATAAACAGTTTCTAAAAAAAATGTCTCCCACTGGGAATCCTACAAAGCAAGCAATAACATTTCTTGAGTAATTGACACTTAATGAGTCTTTATGTGAGCCAACGATTTTGGAGAACTTTATGTAGCTTGTCTCATTTAATCGTCCCCAGAGCCCACAAGGCAGGAATTGTCCTTATCTTCATTTTACAGATACGAAATGCAGGCAACAGTTGAAACGGGCTGCCTGAGACTAAAACCTTTTCCCACAGGCATCGCCAGAACAGCACCCAATGATGGCAAAGGGGGTGTTTCAGCACATGCAAGTCTAGACTAGTGAGTCAGGTTCCTTGCCATAAACCTACGTGTGAACTTTCAGGCATAACTGCAGGTAAGTGTGAATGTTTTCACTTGTAGGCCTTGGGGGAAAAGCGTGTTCTCCTCACACCAGTCTTGGGGCAGAGCTTTGCAGTCAGGCTCTAGGATTCCACTGGCCTGCCATGCTTTTATACTTATCTTAATTCCTAACAGACATTTCTTTAATGGGAGTGTGTGTGTGCAGGGGTGAGAAGCTCTGGAGAAAGCTTCTGCAAAGATTACCTTATCAGGGGGATTTGAGGACACCTTTCTTTACCATGACTCAGTACTCAAGATGTTTTCATTTGTAGATCTTCCCTCTCTGTGTGTTTCATTGAAAAGATACCTAGAAATAAATTTTTTCCACTTAAAAATCATTCATAATTTTTTCTGACAGTGCATGGGAGCTAGACTAAACCCAAACTAAATCCACTGCCATCAAGTCGATTCTAACTCAGAGTAGAATTGCTCCTTAGAGTTTTTGGAGACTGTAAATCTTTATCCAAAGTTAAAAAAAATAATTAAAAAAAAAACTACCCTTTTGGGGCTGAGCCCCGGTGGTGTAAGTGGTTGAGTGCAGAACTGCAAGCCTGTGGGCTTGGCGGTTCAAAACCAGCGGCAGCTGGGTAGCACCCACGACCACCAGAGGCAGTGATGCCCACAAAAAAAAATCTTTATGGGAGCTGACAGCCTCATCTTTCTCCCTTGGAGTAGCTGGTGGGCTTGAACAGCTGACCTTGTTAACCGACCAATGCTTAACCTACAGTGCCACCAAGACCCTTGAAGCTGAACTACTGAGTGCTAAAAGTGAGTTTTTCCAGCTCAGAGACATCCCTGAACCAAGAACTGTTTAACTCTCAGTCCTGGAGGCAATGTTCATTTAGAGAACTACAAACAGGGTAAGACCTAGTTCCAGGACCGGAAACTGAAATCTAAGAGGTGGCAGAAAATCACCAACTTCTTTTTTTGTAGGGCTTTTTGTTTTAGAACTATATTAGGGGTACCCCTCCAAACTCCAAATTTTAATTTTTTTCAAAGCTAGGTATGAAACTTTTTTACAAAGCAACTTCATCACCTTCAAAGTACTCATTACACTTAATGCATTTGTCAAATTTGCAATTCCATTCTTGGAAACATTTTTCAAACTCATCTGTTTGGATGACTGACAGCACCTTCCTTGTTTTCTCTTCACCTCTACTATGTAGTCAAATCACTGCCCCTTCATGTCCCTCTTCATTCACAGAAACAAAAAGAAGTTGTATGGAATGAGGTCAAGTGAGCCAGCTGTGTGGGACAAGAGAAGCCTGCAGATTTTTGCACAAATGGGCACACTGAGATGGCTGTGTGATCAGGTGCATTGTTGTGGTGGCAAAACCAGTTCCCTGTCTGCCACACATTGGGCCTTTATTTTTTGCACAGTTACAGAATCCTTTCAGAATCTCTGAGTAGAAAACTTGATTAACAGCGGGATCTGGTGGAATGAACTCCAAATGTACTGCCAGACATTTTTATCCATTCCCAAATTTGATGGACATCCAGGACATGTTTTATCAAAAATTGAAATTTTACCTTTTTTTTGTTTTATTTTTGGGCATCTCTGCTCTCTGGTGGTGGGAGTAGGAGGCCCAGCCCCACTGCTGGAATTGAACCTCCATCCCAGTGGACTGCAGTCCTGTGCACAACCACTACGCCACCGGGGCTCAGCCCAGTTTTACCTTTTTTTAAAAAAAAATAGAAAACCACTCACACAGTTGAGCTTTTCGCATAGAACTGTCCTTGTAAGTTGTGTTTAGCCTCACAATAATTTCTATGGCATTTTTCCAGAGCAGGAAACAAAATTTCACAGCAGCAGGCTGTTTTTTTTAAATTGACCATCACAAAAACAGAGGTTCAAGCAAAACTAATTCACTGTGACTAGAGAGAACTTTCCCAGGTGACGCCATTGGGTGCACTAACTCAGAGTGAGTTGCTCGATGCTCGCCTAGTGGGAAAAAATGTGTACTATGAAAGCTTCTTTCAACAGAGCTTTTTTTCTGTTTTTTTTGGGGGGTATCCCTTGCATTTGCCTATAGATTGTGCATCAACCTAAGTTTTCATTTCTCTTAGGTAAATATTCTTAAGGGGGATTGAGGGATCATGTGGCAGTGTATGTTTAGCTTTATGGGAAACTGACAAACTGTTTTACACAGTACCATTTAACTCTACCATTAGCATGAAAGTGTTATGGATCTTCCTCAAGATGTTGGGAATATAAATACAAAGGATCCAGTAGTCCTTCTATTTGCTATCAATCCTATAGACACTAGAGCCATGACACCAACAGATCTGTGAACATTTATGTTCATTGCAGTTCTATTCATCATAGCAAAGGATAGAAATGACCTAAATGTCCATCAGTGGAAGAATGCATAAAGAAACTTTGGAGTACTATGCAGTGTTAAAGAATAAAGATGAATCTGTAAAACACCAAATTGCATGAATGAACCTGAAGGACAGTGCTCACTTCGGCAGCACATATACTAAAATTGGAATCTGAAGGACATTGTGCTTAGTGAAATTAATCAAACACAAAAGGCCAACTATTGTATGAGACCACTATTTTATTATTATTATTTTTTGGGGGGGCATCACTGCTCTCCGGTGGTGGGAGTAGGAGGCCCAGCCCCATTGCTAGAATTGAACCTCCGTCTCAGTGGGCCGCAGTCCTGCGCACAACCACTACGCCACCGGAGCTCAGCCCGAGACCACTGTTTTAAAAAGTCAAGTAAAGGTTTTCACATTAAAAGAAACATTTTGTTTGCAGATGAATGTGGCAACATGTGTACAAGTATGCTTAATATGAACGATGTATTGAATGTTGTAAGAGCCCCCAATAAAATCTATATTTAAAAAAAGAAACATTATTTGATGGTTACCAGAGTGATAAGAGAAAGGAGGGAGAGGACTTTATGGAATCGAGGGTAGACAAGTATTAACTAAGGTGAAGGGGAAGGCAATGTATAATAAATGGTAGGTGAGGAAAAATGATAGAGGCAAGGAAAGACAGTGGGAGGTTTTTAAGAGGCAAATACTGTTATATACACACTCCTTCAATAGTGGTTCTCTATAAGTAGAAACTTGGATAGACACAGGCTGAACAGGTGTGAGAGGGCATGTGGTAGTATGCTCACAAATACAAATAGATTTGACAGAAGATATCTGTATTTGTGTATTTACCTTTGCTACAAATATATCCATGAAGGGCTGAGCCCCGGTGGCGTAGTGGTTGTGCGCAGGACTGCGGCCCACTGGGACGGAGGTTCAATTCCAGCAGTGGGGCTGGGCCTCCTACTCCCACCACCAGAGAGCAGTGATGCCCCCCCCCAAAAAAACCAAAAAAATATATATCCATGAATATAGAAGAGCATACTGGGGGCAAAGTTATGAGAACTTCTTTGATATTACCAAACACCTTGAGGAAATGAATTGCTGGGCCTGGGGGAATCAGGGCATTAGTATATGAGAACATTAAGATTAATTGACACAACATAGTTCACCAAGATAAGGTTCTATATCCTACTTTGTTGAGTAGCAACTAGGGTATTAACAACTGGTGAGTAGTCATCTAAGGTACAACTATTGGTCTCTTAGGATGTAGAAGAAGGAAGAATGAAGAAAATGGGAAGATGTAAGGAAATAATGCAGTGGAGTAATAGACCATGCAAACACTTACCTCCATGACCCTAGAACCAGAAGAACTAGATGGTGCTCAGCTACCAATCGCTCTGATAAAGATCACACTTGAAGGTTCTGAACAGTGGGAAAAACATGTGGGAGAGAACTCAAAATCATAGATCAGGCTTACTGGTCAGATAGAGACTGGTGGAACCTTCAAAACTAGGACTACCAGCAGTCGTTCTTTCATTTTGGAGCTGAACTCATCCTCATGAAAAGCATAGCATTTTTACATGGACAAATTTCAGATGGTTAGGGGAAAAAGGAGTAATACCAACAGGAAACAAAGGGAGAGAGTAGGATAATCGATGGTACATCATAGTGATTGTAACGGATGAGTTGAAACAAAACGTATATGAATCATTGAATGTAAAACTGGTGACCTGCTCTGTAAATCTTCACCTAACTTACAACCAAGAGATATACTCACTTCCTCACCCCTTCAACAGCCCAGTTTTGGCAGGGGCTGCACTCCTGCTTCCCTGGGTTCTGGAAACTTCGTTCAATTACCTTCTTGTTCAGGTCTAGACGATATATCTGGATTTTTTTCATGTTTCCAGTGGCTATCATTTAAGACCTCCAAAACCTGGGTGGCTTATAAGAATAAAAATGTATCATCCCACAGTTCTGGGGCTAAAAGAGACTCAGCTAGTAAATGGTAGGTGGGTTATTTCATGCTCTCATTGAAACCTCTAGGGAAAACCCTTTTTATCTCTCCCAACTTCATGTCAGTTTTTCTCTTTTCTTCTTTCCAAAGGACAATATTGGAGTAAGACTCACCATGACAACAACTTCAAAGGACCTATTTCCAAACCAGGTCATGTTCACAAATACTAAGAGTTAGGACTTCAAAATATATATTTAAAAAAAATTTTTTTGGGGGGCATCACTGCTCTCCGGTGGTGGGAGTAGGAGGCCCAGCCCCACTGCTGGAATTGAACCTCCGTCCCAGTGGGCCGCAGTCCCGCGCACAACCACTACGCCACCGGGGCTCAGCCCTCAAAATAAATTTTGAGGGATGCATTTGAATCCATGCTGTTGATGCGAAGTACCATCGAGTAGGTTTCAAGTGTACAACAGAATGAAACACTGCCCCAACCTCACAACCATTGCTATCTGCGAGTCCATTGTTGCAGCCACTCCATCAGTCCATCTCACTGAAGGCCCAGATCTTTTTCGCTGACCCTCTACTTCATCAACTTTGATATTCTTTTCCAGAAACTGCTACTTCCTGATAACATGTCCAGAGAATGTAAAACAAAGTCTGGCATTTCTTGCTTCTAAGGAACATTCTGGATGTACTTTTTTTTTTTTTTTAGGCATCACTGCCCTCAGGTGGTGGGAGTAGGAGGCCCAGCCTTCGCTCCGCGGAGCTGGAATCGAACCTCCATCCCAGTAGGCTGCAGTCCTGCGCACAACCGCTATGCCACCGGGGCTCAGCTGGATGTACATTTTTAAGAGAGATTTGTTCATTCTTTTGGTAGGCTATGGTATATTTAATATTCTTTGCCAACACCATAATCTAAAGACATCAAAGCAACTGAAAAGACCATGATTGGGTCTGGCACACTTTCGTCTTCAAAGCAACATTTTTGCTTTTTAATCACTTTTCTATTGTGCTTTTAAAGATTATAAAATATGCAGCACAGCTGTCCAAAGGTGGGCAGTTTGCCGAGGCGGTCTTGCACTACACTTAGAGGTAATCATGCAGCTGGAGCCCGCAGGAAGTGAGCGTGCAGATGAGCTAAGCATCTTGTACTCAAATAGAACAGCGTGTTGCCTCACAGAGGGCACTGCAGTGGCTGCATTCAAGACTGTCGCAGGGCTCTGGAACTGCAGCCATTCTCAGTCAAACCTCTTCTGCAAAGAGCAATGGCCTATAAATTTTAGAGCAGTATCGGTAGGCCTACATGGACGATAAAACGGTGTTGTAAATAGACTGTGGAATCCAGGTGGCAAATGACAGTATTAACAGAATAATGAGATTTTTGTTTTGTTTGGTTTTGGGGGCATCACTGCCTCTGGTGGTCGTGGGAGCAACCCAGGGCCGCTCCTGAGAGCCGCCGCTGGATTTGAACCGCCAAGCCCGCAGGCCGCAGTCCCGCACTGAACCACTTACGCCACCGGGGCTCAGCCCGAATAATGAGATTTTTAATGGATCTAGATGGACTACCTTTGCGAGAGAAGCTGCCACCCATCCCTTAGGTGCCCACGACTATGCAGGTGCGGGCATGGTGCCCTGCAGCAGAGACAGCCTGGGCCCAAGTGGATGATGTTGGCAGCCTTCACCAGCCAGGCATGTCAGATGAAGAAAGGTTTCGAATCCTTAAGGAAGCAGGAAATCAATGTGTAAAGGGCCAAAACTCCAGAGAGGCCCTGAGTAAATACAGCAAACGCTTACAGATTAACAACAAGGCATGTGCCATGCACACACAGAGCCCTGTGCTACTTGAGCCTCTGTCTGTTTGAAGAGGCCAGGCAGGACTGCAACCTGGCGTCGCAGCTTGACGGTGGGTGTGTGAAGGCTTGCTACCGATGAGCTCTGGCTCATAAAGCACTCAAGAATTATCAGAAAAGTTTCAGTGACCTCCATAAAGTTTTCCGGCTACACCCGAGTGTGGTTGAGGTGAAGATGGAGCTGGAAGAGGTGATCCTGTATCTTCAGAACAAGGACAGTAAAGCCTCAGTCCACAAGGAAAGGGAGAGAAGGAATGTTGAGCTTGAAGAGGTGCATGGCGATGGGAGAGAGGCAACTCTGAGGCCCTCATCCGAGGACTGCCCTGCTTCTGAGAAGGGAGAAGTCCAAGGGTCACCAGAATCCTGTGATAAACTGCGGATCTGCAAGCCTAATTATGCCTATAAATTTGGTCAGGTTATGAACATGATAAATAGCAGGAAAGACCTGGAAGTTTGTGTGGAGCTTCTAGCCTGCACTGCCCCGGAAGAGCTGCCTGTGCTGCTGAGTAACAAGCTTGAGGGGGCCATGTTCCTCCTGCTCATTCAGGTGCTGAAGCAAAGTCTTGTTGACCAAAAACCCTCCTTGATCTTCCGGCATCTTTTCTACCTCAGTAAAGCGGCGCGGGTTACGATGATACTGACACTGCTTAGCAAGAGCCCAAAGGAGCAAATGTTCTATGACCTTTCAAACACCTCAGACAACCAGTTGGTTTTAGAAGATTTACAGGCCCTCAAGAGGCAGTATGAGCTGTGAGTCAGCCGGCCAGCTGACTGACTCCTACCTTGCCTGCTTCTGTGCACTGTGTGCAGTCACACTGCCATGTGTGGTGAGGAAACAGCCTGCAGACAGCCCCACTTGGAGAGAGCCCTTGGTCTCAGACTACAAGATATCTTAATTATTTTTAGACCCAGAACACGTATATTCTGTAATCTGCTTTTTATCCATTGTAAATATTTTCTTAATGTACCTAAAAGCTAGCATCTTTGTATGTAATGATATTTATTTAGACCATGTTCAAAGTGCATTTTAAGTTATGGTATACCTTTTATTTTAACGAGCTGTTAAACATTTGATTTAAATTGCATTTCCTTGGACTACGAAGGCATGCTCTTTGTTTTGACAGAAGTGCCAACATCACTAATGATGATGATATGTCCTGCTGAAACACCTCAATAATCCCACTTTATTACACTGCTTGCGGATTATAATTAGTTAAAAGAAAATCTAACTAAAGTCTACAGTGTGGTGTGGATATTAAATAAATTGTGTTTTTTCACCTAGAAAAAAATGAAATATACAACATAAAAATTTGCCATTTTTCAGTGTATAACTAAATGGCATCAATTATGCTTAGAATGATGCACAACCACCATCACCACTATTAATTCCCCAAACTTATGCATCATCTGAAATATAAACTGTACTCATTAAGCAATATCTTATCTTCCAGCCCCAGGAAACCACTATTCTACTTTTTGTCTCTATTGATTTGGCTAGTTTAGATATTTCATGTAAGTTTAATCATAGGAAAAAAAAGAAAATAAAAAAAGGGCTGAGCCCCGGTGGCATAGTGGTTGTGCGCGAGACTGCAGCCCACTGGGACGGAGGTTCAATTCCAGCAGTGGGGCTGGGCCTCCTACTCCCACCGCCTGAGAGCAGTGATCCCCCCTCCCCCCCCAAAAAAAAGTTTAATCATAGGATATTTTTCCTTAGAGTTTGGTTTATTTAACTTAGCATAATGTTTTAAAAATGCATCCATATTGTGGTATGAAATTGATTCCTTTTAATGGTGAAATAATATTCCTGTGGTAGTAACTTAATCTGGGGTCAATTTGAGGATTAAGCGTGTAGGGATGGGGGCTGAGCCCCGGTGGCGTAGTGGTTGTGGCCCACTGGGACGGAGGTTCAATTCCAGCAGTGGGGCTGGGCCTCCTACACCCACCGCCAGAGAGCAGTGATGCCCCCCCCCCCAAAAAAAAAAGAGTGTAGGGCTGGAGTCTAGCCTGTCAATCTGGAAATAGCCAATGAGACATCTCCATGAAGGAAATACTGCGAAACTCCGCAGAATTCTCAGGAGAAAGCCATGCCCACATGCCTTCTTGGCTATCTCCAGATTGACAGGCTAGACTCCACCCTTACATCTCACTCATGAAATTGACAGCAATCAAGTACATGACCGCCACACTTGGGTTTGCTTCGTCATACTTTCAAGAGATCATTGGCAGTAGCTTTTCCCAGTGCAGTATGTCATTTGATTTCTCCACTGCTGCTTTCACAGACATGCATTATGCATTCAAGTAAAATGAAATATTTGACTAATTCAATCTTTTCTCCATTTATTGTGATTTTTAAGTCCATTTGTAAATATTTTGTTTTATGTTGAGATACACACTGCACCAAAGGCTGTATTACTTGATCTTCATCAAGAAGTGCTCACTCGGGCTGAGCCCCGGTGGCGTAGTGGTTGCCCCTCCCCCCAAAAAAAAAGAAGTGCTCACTCAAGCCCTCTTCACTTTCAGCAAGCAAAGTTGTATCATCTGTATGTCACAGATTACGAATCTTCCTTCAATCTTCACGCTACCTTCCTCAGTATATTTTCCAGGTTCTGTGATTATTTGTTTAGCATTTAGATTGAGTATGATGAAAGGATACAGACCTCACAGCTCTACTACTTTTGA
>PVJH01011619.1:55247-68056 GCA_004026705.1 Nesogale talazaci | reverse complement strand
CCATTTCTGAGCACATGGTAAATAGGTGGTTCAGCTTCTCAGTATTGTTGGTCGAGTCCCAACTACGTCCGGGTAGGTCCGATTAGCACAATATTAGACGCTGAGGACCCAACAGCGAACAGGACACAGTCACGGCCCTTGTGGAGCTTACACTCTGTGTTCTTCTGTATGTACCACGGGATCTGTTGGGGGTGGGGTGGGGTGAGGCATCGCGGCTCAGCCTGGAGGGATACATGGTGAGGGACAGAGTCCTCTGTAACTAACAGAGCTCCTTGCTGTCCCGCCTCCCTGTGCCCACGATTGTCTTCATCATCTCTAGAAATAACCCAAATACCTCAAGTGGTTGAATTTATCAAATGGAAAAAACATTCCTTCACATCTATAGCAGGCCAGAAGTCCACAGTCCGAGTCCCAGCTCCAGGGGAAGTCTGTCCGTGTGACTGTCTGTCTCTTGGCTCTGGGGGAGGTCCCTGGAGGACACGAGTCTATCCATCACACCCGCCACCATGGGAGCACCCGCTCCTTCCTGCCTGGGGAAGGATCTGGGCCCACTGAGAGCTGGTGCAGGGAAGTGTTGCTCTTGGGTCAGGACGGCTGGCGGGCCCTGTCAGCTGTCTGTTGGATTGCCGACAGCATGGTTGGAACCTCTAGATAGGGGCACCCCGAGTTGGCACTTGTACAGTGGCAGTGGGTTCTTGAGCACACCCCGGACCTGCTCGAGCTCCCCACTCAGTGTGTGTGGGTGTGCAGCGCCGTGGCCCCCCTTCCTGCCTGCTTGCCCCCTGGGCACCCCACTTCCTGCATCGCTAGCTGAAGTCTCTGTCTCCCCAGAAAGCCATCTCAGTCCTCGAGATGGAGAATGGCTACTGGTGGTGCCGGCAGAAGAAGCAGCGGGCGGGGGTGATGCTCAAGGTGGGCACCCAGCTGGACGGGCGCCCTGATGAGCGCTGGTGCTTCCGGTGAGTGATGTGGGCAGGGGGCCTTCCAGCGACGGTAGGGTGGCCCAGGACCCCTGGGAAAAGGAGAGGGGCCTCCCCACTGGGGCCTTTGTACAGCCTGCCTTGAGGGGCCTGGGAGCCTTTGCTGCCGTGGTGGTTGGGGGCGGGGGGGGGGGTATTAGCCCTGGACGTATGGGTCAGGACCTCAGCGCTGTTGTGTGCACACACTCAGGGTGGAGGAAGTGAACTGGGCCTCATGGGAGCAGGAGCAGTCCACCGTGTGTGAGGAGCCAGCCGGAGCCCAAGTCCTCGGTGAGTGGCCCGATGGCCGGAGTCCTTGCCTGGGTGGTGGATCTCGGCCTGGCCAGCAGCAGCTTCCCTTTCCCCTCCTACCCAAGGCCGCTTCATGTGCAAGAAGGTGCTGCTTCTCTTCTTTCTCACCCCTACATCCTTCCTCCTGGCCATTCATCCTCCCTCCAGCCCAGCCCTCACTCTGCCCCCAGTGTGGGCTTCCCCCGCCTGCCCTTCAGCTGCACAGCCTCGCTCATTCAGCCTGGTTACTGAGTGCCTGCCCCAGAAAGGCCTGGCCTAACACCTGGCAGGGAACACTGGGAGCAGTGCTGGTTGGTGCTTCGGGCGGGGCCCAGGGTCCCCCTCAGGGCTCCACCTGCTCCTTTCTCCGCCTCCAGCACCTTCCCCTTTCCGCCAGTCATGGCTCCCGGCCACCCCCCAGTCCACCCCCCTCTGCTTCCTCCCTCCAGGCTGCTTTCTCTTACCCGTCTCTCAGAGACCTAGTCAAACTCTCCCTCTGGGAAAGGGTGCCATGTCCTTTCTGTCTAGAGCTAAGTTAAGATGCAAGAGACCCTAATCTCAAATAACGCAAGGCTAGCACTCATTACGTCTTAAAAGGGACCAAGGCCCCGGGACATCATCTGACTGAGGGGAGCTGTTAGGATGTTAGTTTAAACACGAAGGAAACGGTCACAATTTCATGGTTGGTGGCAGATCGCTAGGACACAGGCACAGGTGAGACTCCAGGACCAGGGCCAGGGCTGTGATGCGGGCGCCTCAGCTAGACAAGTTGACCAGACGGGTCCAGGGCTTTTGACAAGGCAGTCAGGGATGGCTTCTGACTCTGGGACTCCCAGGACTGTCCACCAGTGACACACCGGGGAACTCTCGAGAGACTGCCCTTCTCTGGGCTGGCAGGGGAGCAAGTGGAGATGTGCTCTTGCCTGAGGGCAAGCTTATCTGTGTCCTTGTTTAATGCTCTGAAGGAGTTCAATGGAGGCTTCATCTTTGTGGGTTTTGAGTTATCACTGTCAGCCATGCTGTGGTTCAGGTGTCTTCAAGTTGGTTCTGACCCAAACGACCCTCTGTACAACAGACAAACATACCCCTAATGCACCACAACTCTTCCTTTTTTTGGAGGGGGGGCATCACTGCCTCTGGTGGTCGTGGGTGCTACCCAGTGCTGCTCCTGAGAGCCGCTGCTGGATTTGAACCACCAAGCTCACGGGCCGCAGTCCCGCACTCAACCACTTAGACCACCGGGGCTCAGCCCCGTTTTCTTTTCTTTTTTTTTTTAAATTTTTTTGT
This sequence comes from Nesogale talazaci, assembly GCA_004026705.1. Lineage (NCBI taxonomy): Eukaryota > Metazoa > Chordata > Mammalia > Afrosoricida > Tenrecidae > Nesogale > Nesogale talazaci. The sequence goes on along the minus strand of PVJH01011619.1, from coordinate 65,519 downwards.
TTTTTTTGCATCACTGCCCTCTGGTGGTGGGAGTAGGAAGCCCAGCCTTTGCTCCTGTGGAGCTGGAATTGAACCTCCATCCCAGTGGTCCACAGTCCCGCACACAACCACTACGCCACCAAGGCTCAGCCCCCCTTTCCTTTTTTTTTTTTTTTTTTGGGGGGGGGCATCACTGCTCTCCGGTGGTGGGAGTAGGAGGCCCAGCCTTGCTGCTGGATTTGAACCTCCGTCCCAGTGGGCCGCAGTCCCGCGCACAACCACTACGTCACCGGGGCTCAGCCCCCCCTTTCCTTTTTTAAAAAAAGTTATTGATATAAAATTCACTTATCATACATTTCCATAGCTTAGTTGCTTTTAAAGAGTTGTATATACATCATCACCATCAGTACCATGCCCCCTTCCCCTTCCCGCATTGTTTGCTCCCCCTTAGACCACTGCATTAGCTTTTGTCTCAGTGCTTCTACTCCTGTTGCTCAGAAACTGGGAAACCTAGCAGAAATAATAAAAAACAAAACATATTATGTATAGGTATAGAGGTATATATACACACACATATATCTATTATGTGTGTGTGTATATATATGACCACTAACAATATTTTTTAAAAGCCAGAGAGAAAGTTTTGTCATGGAACAAGCGAGAAATATTTAAGCTTGAAGCAAATCCAGGTTGGGTCAAGATATCCAGATATCCTATTACAGGGTTCCAGCCACCACAATCCAGTTTACAATCATCTCTATCTGATAGGGAAGATTTTCCCCAACTATGACCAGAGAATCTGGGGCTCCCATGGTCTTTCTTCCGTAGCCTTCTACAAATTGGGTGTTCACAATTTAAGCCCTGAAACTTTTCCGTGGATCACACTTGGCTTTTGTTATTGTCGTCTTCGGGTCCCACAGGCTGGTGGCTTCTTCCACGTGGACTTGACTAGCTCCTTCCTTAGCTGGCTCCTTGTTCCAAAACGAGCCTGTAGGCTCCGGGCACACGGAGGGCAGTGCTGGGGAGGGTGGCAGCAGACGGGGTGGCAGCTAGCTCCTCTGGTGCACGATGGGGTGGTCTGGTAGCTGGGCCCTCATGTTTCCCTCCCAGGCACACCCCCGGGGTCAAGCTCCGCATCTCCTTTACAGGCATCCCAAAGAACCCTCCTCTGACTGGCCAGCATGAGGAAGACCACGCTTCAGAGAAGGACCAGCTACCCCTCCAGCAACTCCGGTGACCGCCCAGACACACGGGAGGCGCCAGGGCAGAGCAGGGGCCATCGTCTGAAATTACTGCCCATTTTTGGTGGAAACTGTATTTTTTCATGACTGACTTTTGGAAACATTATTTGAGTAAAGTTATTGGACTCTGACGGGCGAATGGTTCTGAGTCTCAGTGTGCGTATGGTTGCGTCTGGGGAACAAGTCACTGCTATCAGCCCCCCCCCCCCCCCAATCCTGAGTGTGGGCAGCGGAGGTGGGGGGTAGCAGATAGTGGGTGCAGACAAGCCCAGGGGCCCTGTCCTTGACATACCATTACAACTCATTTTAACGCGGAGTGATGAAGGTGGTCAGTTTGGAGGGGTTTGAGAGGGTCATACATACTGAGCATCGGTGGGGGGGAGCTGGGGGGAGGGGTGGAATAGGGACGTTGGCCGCTGAGCTGACACCCACTATCACTCCGACGTAGGCTGACCCTGCCGGCAGGTTAGAGCACAGCTGTGCCTGGGGTTTCGGGGAGCGGGCTGGCCCGTCTCATTCCCCGCAGCAGCTAATGGGTTAAAGTCACGGCCCTTAGCCCAAAGGCTGTAATATTCCGGATGAGCAAAGTGCGATTCAAAAAGAAGTCGTTTGGTCAGGACTGCTCCGGTTGGGTATAGCAGGGAGGGCAGAAACCCAAAACCTGGCCAGAAAGTTCCCGCGCGACCAGAACCACGTGCTCAGAGCCTAGGGCCTGGGGGTCCCGTGCCGCCCGCCCTACCGACCCAGAATTCCCCGCGCCGTGGGCGAACACAAGTGCTGAGCGAGGCAGGGGGGCCCAGGGACGTGCGGCGACCGCGTGCCTGCAGCCGGGCTGGAAGTTCCCGCGAGCCTTGGCCGATTCACCCTCCCTCTCGTGGGAAGTGGAACATTCCAACTCCTTAAGGCACCGCGTCGCGGCGGGCTCCGTCTTTCCGCCGGTGCCATGGGGGTGAGTGCGGCTGCAGGGCCCTCGGGCGGGAGCCCCGACTCCTGTTTCGGGGGGTAGTTGGTAAGGGGCGCCTGTCCGACCGGGGCCTCCGTGTAACGGGGCTCGTGTGTCCGTTTCGCAGGCTCGTCGCGGGCGCCGTGGCCGGCCCGTCGTGCGGGAGCCCGGTGAGTGGGGTCCGGCCTCGGAGGGGGGGGCATTGGGGCGTGAGACGTGCGCGGCCGCCCTGATGATACCGGTAATAGGAAGTGCCGTCAGACCGACAACTGACGAGGTCTCTACCCGCCTGAGCGCGGCCGCCGGAGCGGGCGGCTCCCCGGGAGCGCAGCCGGGGGCCGGCCTTGACCTCTCCGTCCCCGATTACAGGCCCGCTGTGGAGCACTGCAGCCGGGAGCAGCTCGCCATGCGGTAAGCAAGCCCTGGTCCGATGTGATGGCTTTGCTGTTTGCATCCAACTCTCCCGCTAGTTTTAAAGTGCTAAGACGGGGATTTTAACACTAGGAGGAGGACACTAGTACAGACCCTACAGGCGACTGATTGTCAGCTATCAAGTGCTCAGCCTTTGGGGCATGCGCAGTTTAATGCCTGGCTCACGTTCACGTGGCTGAGCTGGTGGGGTTGGAAATGAAGAGGAATGGCTGTAGTCTGAAGTGCCTGTAGGCATAGCTTTTGTCAGTTCCTAGTCCCCAGGTCAGGTGATCTGAGTTATCTTTCTGTGCTCACCCAGGTTAGACACCAAGGAAGGCCTACCATGCATTAAGGTAAGTCTGACCTTGCGTGAACCTGGCAACCTGGCTTTTACACAGTTACACAAAGGAGCCATTGTAGTGCTGGAGCGGGTAAAGAAAAGGGGTACTCCCACTTTAGAATTGCTGTGGAGGAGCTTGAAGAGGTAGACTGGGGGCAGTCTCCATCCCAAGGCAGCCCCTTTGTAAATCGAGTGAGAGGGCGGGCTACATGGTAAGTTGAAACTCCCCCAAATTTAAAATTTGTTTGCCTTGTAGTTCCACGAAGTGGCTTAGGCTTGCGTGTTGGTGTGGGTCTCTTCATTGGTGGGTGAGGCTACCAAGGAAGTGCTCCCTGCTTTGGTGGGCTGAGGTGTGTCTGATCCCCCAGGTTTTGACAACTGAACGCTAGAGAATAGAAGCAGTGCTGTTTCAGAGGTGGCAGCCCCAGTTCAACCTGTGAAAGGTGAGCCTTCGTCCTGGACAAACTAACCACACTAAAGGATATCATGTGATGAAATAACCTAAAATAGCTGGAATTACCGGCAGATGGTGCAGTGGTGAACCTGGTTTTCTGAAGATATCTCATGCTATGGGTTGATCCATCGGCTCACGTGGGAAGTGAGATGACAGGCAAGTTTCTTTACAGATTTCGCCGGAAGCAGAGGCAGAACCGGAAGTTCAGGACACGGACACAAGTTTGTTGGTCATCCCTGCTCAAGAGATGAAACTGGCTGCTCTTCCAGGACAACCAAGTGGGGTGTTAACAGCATTTTCCCTTGTCAAGTTGCCAAAGATTTTTTACATTCTAAAGTTTGGCTGTCTTTGAAGAAGCTGTACATTCCAGTTTACCCTAAATGCACCTATTCAATTATAAATAAAGGATTGTCTTTGGTATTCTTAGAAACATGTATTTGTGAATAAAAGATCAAGTTTGACACAAGCTGTGGTCATCTATCAGTCTTAGCTCTTATCCCTCTAAGTGATTTTCAAGAGTAAGGCATATCCACTTCTGGGATTGTCTTTGCATAGCTCCTGAAGTTTCAGACCAGACCTGGTCCTGGGCCTCCCCCAGTGGCAAGCCAGGGTCCACCTACAGCGTCAAATCTTGGCGTAGCTGTTCTGGGCTCTGTCCCCATGTGCCTATTCCACTCTTGTTTTAAGGGGATTCTTTTATAGATCACGTTCTTGAGAGCTACTTGAGAATGTATTAACCTGGGATGGAATGTTTTGGGAAATTATAAATGGCTAGGGACAAGTGAGCGAGGCCAAATTCAGGTGTTCTGGGCTTGTTAAAATGGGGCTTGGGTGGAAGTCTTGAGTCTACAGAGCATATAAAATGCTGACCCCCAATTTTAAAGTTGCTCAGATTTTTGCACATTGGCTCAAGTTTCAGGGCACTTGGAGGTGCCACAAAACGGTGCCCTCATGTTTGGGGTGACTGGCACACTTTACCAGTTTTGTCTCCTCTGGACTTTTGGAAGTGGGTGGGGAGGGATGGGAGGAAATGAGTCCCCTTTGCACATGTGGGATTCTGGCTCTTGAGTCAGCCTGTCCAGGTTTAATGAGGTGTAGGCGACCCCTTGATAGGGCCCCTGCCTCCAGCCATATCCTACTGAGAACGCCCTCCCTCACGTCTGAACTACAGCTGTAGGCTCCCTGTTCCTGCTAGGGTCTGTGGGAGGGGCCAGAGGACCCCCTCCGGGATCCTCCTGTGTTCCATCCCTGGCCTCCTCCCCACTGCCTGGCCCCTCTCCCAGTTCTAGGATAGTGGGTAGGTGGCCTTGCTTGGGGGAGCGCTTGCGGAGGCTGAGCAGGAAGGGCTGAGGCAGCGAGAAGATGTCCACGTTGTTGCCCAGGTCTATCCACGTGACATTGGGGAACTTGCTGGGGTCTTTGAGCGCGTCAGTGAGGTCCCGCAGCAGGGCCCGGGTCAGGCGGTTCCCGTTGAGTGCCAGCGTGGTGAGGCGAGGCAGCGTGCTGAGTGCAGGCAGCAGCTGCAGGACCATGTCGTCCGTCAGGCCTGTGAAGCCCAGCTCCACGCTGTCCACCTCCTCTCCGCACCGCTGCAGGTAGCTGGTCACTCGCTCCAGGTCACGGGAGGTCAGGGGGATGCCCGACAGGTCCACTGTGTTGTCTGGCGGGCTGCCAGCCAGGACAACCTTGAGGCTGAAGGAGAAAAGGAACAAGCAGAGGATCAGCCAAGAACGAGCACTCTAGGAACGTAGGAACGGTTGTGGGTCTTCAGGACCCTTTGTAACATGTCACACTGCAGTACACCTAGGGAGGGATCCAAGACCTTCCCTCTCCGTTTCTCCGCTGGCCTGGGCCTGCTAGTCCGATGAGACCAGGTGTTTCCTGCTGGCCAAATGTACACATTAACTCCTTCCTACTTGTGTAATTTTTTTTTTGGGGGGGGGGGCATCACTGCTCTCTGGTGGTGGGAGTAGGAGGCCCAGCCCCACTGCTGGAATTGAACCTCCGTCCCAGTGGGCCGCAGTCCCGCGCACAACCACTGCGCCACCGGGGCTCAGCCCCGATGGCCTTGTGTAATCTTTAATGAGTTAACTTAATTTCCTGAAATATATGGGACTTCACAGCCAGAGATGGACTTCACTACTACCCCCCACCACCACCCCCCCCAGGTGTCAGTTGAGCCATCTATCCGGAAGACTGGTAAGAAGGAAGACTGAGGCGTCTTCCTCAAGGCCCCTTTAGGGACGGGGACTCCTGTCTGGTGGGTAGTGTGCTCTCTAATCCCTGTCCTCTTAGCTCCCCTCAAGCTAGAGGCCTTGTGCCCAGGATGAGTGTGTCCCTTCCCTCACCCTCTATGTTGGCTCTGAGCTCAAGGTCACTTATGCCTACTTCTCCCATCTCCAGGCACTTCTAAGTCCTGAGAGGGAAAGGAAGAACACACCCCCACCACTTCAAAGGTACATGTAAATCAGCAGCCCAGGGGCACCCCCTAGTAGTCACCGGAAGTAGGAAGTCCCTATCCTTGGGAGTCTCCAGAAGGTGGCAGGTCATACCAACATTCCCTCATCTTGCCTGACTAGGGGCCCAGCCCCAGGGAGTTTGAATGTAAAGTTCGCAAGGTAAGGCAAGTAAAAGTCTTGGACCACTAGTTGGCACTGTTCAGCTGTTCTAACTTCCTACTGGGAAAGGGGTGGTGGTGGTGATGGATGGGTGGCTGTGTGTCCCCCCAGATGGGGGAGGAAGCCGAGCACTCTTCTCTGTAGAAAGGGCCCAGCTCCCAGTCTAGGTCTGCAGGGGCTGGAAGGAAGAGCCCAGAGCTGCCAGTGACCCCTTCAGGTGGCCGCTCCAGGGCAAGAAAGCAGGGGTCCTCAACCGCTGGTGGTCCTTAATTTTACTCTCCCCCCACCCCACGCTCCCACCCCCTTTCCTCTGGGGCTGTCCTGGCCCATAGGCTCTGTCCCGTGCCATTTCCTTTTATGCAAACAAGAGCCACAAAGGCCCGGGTGGTCCTCAATGCAGTATCCTGTAGAAGTGTGAGGTGTGGGAAGACCCTCTGAATACTGGGGAATTGTGAAGGATGTCCTCCCCCCTCTCCCGCCCCAAGTAGCTTCCAGCTCACATTCACTGGAGCGCCTGCCCCCAATTCTTCAGTCTCTCCTCTGAGGTGCCTCCCAACCCAACCCCTCTGTTCTGGTATCTGGAGTGGGCTGTGTACCCCGCAGTCTGGCTCCGACACATCTCGGGCAGGCCTTGGGGAACAACGTGGTGCCCCTGAGGGACAGGTCAGACCTGCCTGTGTCCCTACGGGTGCGAGCACTCACCAGGCCTGTGGCTTCCTCTTGCCCAGCCCCCGATGCCGCCTCCACTGTGAGTGGGGACTGAGGTGGTATGTCAGCTGCCGGCACAGCTTCTCCATGGCGCCCAGCGCGTCGCCTTCCTACAGAAGCAACCACAGATCAGGTCCCTGAGCCAGGAACAGAGCTACCCAACCACCTGCAGCCTCCTTGTCCTGCAAAGAAGCCCCTGGCTGTACTGAAAACCTGCCATGAAGACTGCGCGTGAGCACCCATGGCAGAGGGCAGTGGTTGCAAGTCGACCTGGGCGATGGTTCTAGTTTTTGCAAATGGCCATCAATTTAGTAAGGATTCTCTGGAGGAAGAAACAAACCAGGAGATCTGATGACAGTGGGTTGGAGCTGGGCGCCAGCTGACTCCTCACCTAGCTAGGTGGACTCCGCATGTCCCGGAGCTAAGCATTTACTCAAAACACACTCACTGAGCACCACTGCCAGGCTGGGGAGTGTACATTTTACATCAAGAAGGTGAAACGTTATTTTGACCGACATCTCTCTCAAAAGCAAGAGAACCAACGTGGAGACCAGTCTTTTGTATCTACATTTATTCGCCTAGGTTGGCATTTGGGATTGAGACCCTGGGGAACAGGATACTAGAATGATTTGAATTCCCTCTCAAGGGATGTCAACCAACAGTGAGTGGTTGTCAGGAGGTTGGGTGTGTGCTAGTGTGATTATACACTATGCTAAAGTGGCATATATATTCTTGGATTGCAATAATACATGATATTTACAGAATAAAGGAAAAAGCATGACAATAGAAAGTATTAGACAAAATTCACATTTTTAAAAATATTTTTTTCTAGCACTGGCTAACGCGCTTGTAAAAATATGGAACGCTTCACGAATTTGGGTGTCATCCTTGCGCAGGGGCCATACTAATCTCTGTATCGTTCCAATTTTAGTATCTGTGCTGCCGAAGCGAGCACAATTCACATCTTTTTTTTTTGGGGGGGGGGGCGTCCTGCTCTCTGGTGGTGGGAGTAGGAGGCCCAGCCCCACTGCTGGAATTGAACCTCCGTCCCAGTGGGCCGCAGTCCCGCGCACAACCACTACGCCACCGGGGCTCAGTCCACTTTCCAGCACTTTTAAGAGGTCTTGTGCAGCAGATTTATCCATACAATACATCCTTTAAACGCTTCTTGATATATAATATATACTACACATTATACTATATATCATTGGCTTGTTTCTGTAGTGAGAACCCAGCCTAACACAGAGACACTGCACCATCCTAACAGTGACCTCTTGTGTGCTGAGTGGAACGTGGCTTGGATCATTGTGACCCATAAGAGTTTTTGCTGTCTGATTTTCAGAAGACTGTCTTCAGGTCTTTTTTCCTACTTCCTAAGGTCTGGCAGCTCGGCTGAAACCTGTTCAGCGTCACAGCAACATGTGCACACCACTCACCAATAGGGGATGCTTGTGCATGGAGTGTGTTGGCCAGAAAAACAACAACAACTGGGAGGGTTTCTTGCATGGAAAGGGAGAATTCTACCATTGAACCATTAATGAGAATTCGTTTAGCATCCACTTAACATCTTAAAGGTTATTAGGACTGCTGGACTAGATAAAAATGCTTATAAAGGGGGCTGAGCCCTGGTGGCGTAGTGGTTGTGCGCGGGACTGCGGCCCACTGGGATGGAGGTTCAATTCCTGCTCACAGGAGCAAAGGCTGGGCCTCCTACTCCCACCACCAGGGCAGTGATGCCTAAAAAAAATGAAAAAAAAATGCTTATAAAGGAGAGTTCTGGTAGGTGGAAAGAGAAACTAAAGGCAGGGACCTCTCAGTGGGGCCCAAGAGAGTTGGAGAGAGGAAGGTAGGGGGAAAGGAGAGAAGCAGGAGAGATAAATGGTCCCTCAATGGTCTTGAGGGCAGAGGGACTCAGGGAGGACACCCCAGGGTGAGGTTCATCTGAGCCAACCTGAGGAGACCCTGGGGTGTTTTGGGGGGAGGTAAGTGCTCAGATGAGACCTAGCTAGGGTGGAGACCTTTGCATCCTGGCATCAGCAGGTCTGACAGGGAGCCATGGAGAGGCAGAGGCAGTGACTATCCACTCCTGGCAGCAGAGCGGTGGGAAGTGAGCCTGTGTCAGGGAAGCCTGGAGCCCGTCGGCCAGGTCTGGGCTCACCATGCCTCCCTGCAAAGTCACAGGGTCACACCAACTCCGGATCCTCATCTAGCGAATCAGAGCCACAAGGGAGAATCTAGAAAACAAAGAAATCTGAACAATTGGTCTGAGGAAACTGAGATTGTTTATATTACTCACTTTGGACCATACAGGCTTCAACATGAAAAGTAGCTGGTTTTTTTTGAGGGGGTGGTCCTCCTCTTTCCCTCTCATTATCCATTATCCGCCAGTGGGCAGTTTTGTGAGGAAGAGACTGTCATTTTAAAATCGATGCTTGGTTTAAAAACCACGTCTTCCCTGCACCCTTGAATGTCGCAGCTGGGCTCACCTGCAGACCTCTCTATCCTCCAACTACTGCCCTGGCTCCGGCTCTAGACTCCTTGGCTCCCCAGCGAGGCCCCGACGCTGGCTGTCATCCTCTTCTCTGACTCCCGAGCCTCCACCCGGGGGTCTCCCCTCCAATTTGACGGCAGGCTTCCTGCGTCACAGACTGCTACCCCACAAGTGTCCTTACACACACAACATACACTTGGTACATCGATACTGGATAAAGTTTCATGTTTAAAAAAAAAAAGTTTCATGTTTTCAAGATGTGGTGGAGTGAAAAAATTGTTTTGATCATTTTATTGAGGGCTCTTACAATTCTTATTACAGTCCATACAAAAATTGTATCAGGCATAGTTACACATGTTGCCAGCATTCTTTTCTAGACATCTACTTTTTTCTTTTTTCAGACATTTACTTTCTATTGAGCCCTTGGTATCAATTCTTTCCTCCCCTCCCACATCCCCCCCCAAATTCTTTAATATGGCTTTTATACCCAAGTTTCTGAAATTCCTATTGAATGGTTGGGTGGGACTACGCAAATAGGGTGTGTTAAAACAAGTAGAGGGGATTGGCCAGTTTTCAGTACCAACTCCCTGGCTGTAAGGATGAGTCATATTTGAAGAAAGGACATGTTCAAGAACTCTGTCCTTGTAGATTGTTATGAGATGTAAGAGCCCCCAATAAAAAGGGGGAACCCGGCTGAGCCCCGGTGGCGTAGTGGTTGTGCGCGGGACTGCGGCCCACTGGGACGGAGGTTCAATTCCAGCAGTGGGGCTGGGCCTCCTACTCCCACCACCGGAGAGCAGTGATGCCAAAACAAAAAAAAAAAAGGGGGGGGGAACCCATTACAAGGATCTACATATAACCCCCTCCCTGGGGGACGGACAACAGAAAAGTAAGGTAGACATGACAAAATAATAATAATTTATAAATTATCAAGATTTCATGGGCTGAGCCCCAGTGGCGTAGTGGTTGTGCGCGGGACTGTGGCCCACTGGGACGGAGGTTCAATTCCAGCCGTGGGGCTGGGCCTCCTACTCCCACCACCGGAGAGCAGTGATGCCCCCCCACCCCCAAAAGAAAAATAAGATTT
>PVJH01011619.1:0-55147 GCA_004026705.1 Nesogale talazaci | reverse complement strand
CAGCCGTGGGGCTGGGCCTCCTACTCCCAGAGGGCAGTGATACCCTCCCCCCCAAAAAGAAAAAAAAGATTTCATAAGGAGTGGGGTGGGAAGGGATTGGAAAAAATGAGGAGCTGATACCAAGGACTCAAATGGAAAGTAAATGTTTTGAGAATGATGATGGCAACAAATGTACAAATGTACTGGACACAATGGACGTAGGTATGGATTGTGATGAGTTCTATGAGCCCCCAATAAAATGATTTTTTAAAGTGATATTTAAAAAAACAAAATAGAGCTCTGCCTGAAGTGACACGGGGTCTCAGAGGGGCAGCATGAGACTGTGGGGTCCCTTCTCGTATCTCACCTGAAAGTCTGGAACTGTGGGGCAGAGTGACAGGTGGACTGTCACTGACCCCTGGCGGCAAAGGCCAAGGGAGCCTGTGACTGAGAACCAGAGACTTTACGATCACGTGGCTGAGGAACTGAAGAGCCAGAGGGAAATCAGGCTGCCGAGATTCTTACTGGGTGCAGATCCTGACTTGTGGAGACCTATTAACTTCCTTAATAAAGCGTGTAGCTGGAGCATGGCTAGACGTTGGATACAAATCAAAGCTTCAAAATACACATTTGAGGTCACCATGATCATCTGCATGCAGGCGCACGTGGACAATCAAGGAGACATCCTTGATAAAGAATGTGATGCTTGAGCTTGTTCGGTCTCTGTTCTTTGCTTTGTAGATTATATTTTTGCAGCATCTGGTTTTTAGATAATGCTGTTCCAAGAATGGTATCAAATTTTTAAAAATTCTGAGTAAACGCTACCAGTCACATATCCCCAAATGTGAGTATGAATAAAAAGGGCACAGCCCACTTCTGTGCTACCTGCCTGAGCGAGCCGCAGTCCTCTGCTTTCTTACAGATTCATTCCATGTGCCTCTCATTCCTCCGCGTCTCCCTTCACTTATAACCACAAAGCGCCTGAGTTGTAAGGAGTATGTGAGTGGGCTGTGACCATTGCAAAGAATGGCAAACGCAGACGGATGGTTGTGTGAGAACAGGTCAAGAGGGAAGGTGCGTGGAGGCCTGTCTGACTCGTCTTACGGCAAACAGGGACGCTATGGCCCCTCCCTGCCGCCATTTATTGCAAAAAAGGCCAGCTCCCTCCATTTCTTTCCCTCTCCTCTGCCAGTCCCTCTCTGGTTCATGTACTCATCCAGTGTTGCTTTCCTTAGCTTAACGAATTCCCCTCCTTGAGGGTGACAGCAGTCTGGCTGCCCACCGGACAGTCCTCCAAGAGGCCAGAAGGAGGCTCTGCGCAGGAACGGGCAGGGCCTGGGCTGGTGGAAAACAAGAAGGAAACGCTGAGGAAGGGGTGAGGTGAGAGGGCAGCCCCAAGGTGGGCACAGAGGGCTGCCCAGACAGCACATCTGAGTGGGGCACTGGAAGCCAAGTTCTCCACAGTTATTGCTGCTCCTTACTGTCCTGAGCCTTCTTTCTCAGTAGTAAACTTGCTTCAGCTGACCGCCATCCTGGCAAGTACCGTTTATACTCGAGTATAAGCCGGCACACCTATCAGCGAGGCACCTAATTTTAAAACAAAAACTGCATAAAAAAATGTGCTGAAAAAACTTGGCTTAAACGTTAGCATATATGGTATGTTGAAAACAGACTCTCTTCCATCGAGGCCAAGGCAGTCCCTCGCAACTGCCCCTTAAGCTTCCAAGGCAGTAACTGCTTATGCGAGGAGATAGCCGTCTTTGTCCCAAGGAGAAGCTGGTGGTTTTGAACCGCCACTGTGGAGGGTTGAAAGATCAGCTTTGTTTTTTTTGTGGGCATCACTGCTCTCCAGTGGTGGGAGTAGGAGGCCCAGCCCCACTGCTGGAATTGAACCTCTGTCCCAGTGGGCCGCAGTCCCGCGCAGAACCACTACGCCACCGGGGCTCAGCCCGAGAGATCAGTTTTGTATTTTACCTCCTGTCCCCTTTTCTTCTTTCTCTGGAGAAGTGGGCTTTAACTGCTGACCTGAAGACGAGGCTTTGTGCTCTCCTGGAGATCTGTAGCCATGAAAGCCCGCTACCGGGCTGCCGAAATCAGCTCCATGGCAGGGAGTTGGGCTCGGTTGATTTCCCGTGTTCTTAGGACGTTAAGGATGATTCGTGGTCAGGCCCAGAGCAGGCGGCAATAGATGCCCTGACATTCCTTGGGGCCTTGAAGGAAAGACTGACTGTGCCTGCTTGGTCACACCCGACAGACGTGGGTACAGAGGATAAAGATGGTGGTGGTGAGCAGAAGTACAAGACTTAATTGAGTCTGCGAACAACCAAGGTTCCTCCACGTTTGCCCCGGGGCCCACGCGATGAAGTTCTGGCCCAGGGCTGACCTGGTAAAAATGCTGCACCAACAGCAAAGATGCCTGTCAGAAAGCAGGGCAGGGATGACCAATGAAGACCTGGGTGAACCGAGGACGAGCGACGACCTCAGCCTGTGTTTGCCACCTGTGGGGCAGGCCCACTCAGTTCTGTGAGGTGTCAAAGGGCACTAGTCCCAGGGCTCAGGGCTGCCGCAGCATGTCTGCACCCAGGCCAGTAAATAAAGTGCCCAGATTTTACGCGGGACACCATTGATCGGGGTTCTCTTGATTAAAAACTTGGTCCATATGGAGCAACAAAAATGTTCACAGAACGCAAAAATAGTTTTGTGATATATTTTACTTTTTGTTTGTGTGTGTGGTATCACTGCCCTGGTGGGAGTAGGAAGCCCAGCCTTGCTCCTGGAGAGCTGCTGCTGGATTTGAACTGTGAACCCTGTGGGCCGCAGTCCCACACACAACCACTAAGCCACCAGGGCTCAGCCAGTAATATATTTAAGTTTAAAACGCCGCGGCACGCGGGCCCAACTGTTAAGAAGCGGGACGTGTGGTCACCTCATTTTGCAACGCCCCGGGACGCAATTGGGTCTCCTCTAGATGAGGCTTACCGTGAGACGGAGCTCGGCTTCGGCAAAGGCAGGGTTGGGGAATGACTCCTCCTCTGGCGGGTGGAGGTTGATTTGAGGAGCTGGGGTTCCCGAGAGCTTGGAGCTGGGCATTCACCGGCTTCGGATGACACCCCAAGAGGAAGCCCCACGCCCAGGGAAAAGCAGAATGCAAGAGTCGAGCAGAGGACACCGGCAAAGCGACAGCGAGGACTGGCCGGCGATCAGACACGCCCCCGGAAGGAGGCGGGGCCGGCGATCAGACACGCCCCCGGGATGAGGTGGGGCCGGCGATCAGACACGCCCCCGGGAGGAGGCGGGACCGGCGATCAGACACGCCCCCGGGAGGAGGCGGGGCCGGCGATCAGACACGCCCCCGGGATGAGGTGGGGCCGGCGATCAGACACGCCCCCGGGAGGAGGCGGGACCGGCGATCAGACACGCCCCCGGGAGGCGGGGCCGGCGTGGGCTGGGAGGAGTCAGGGTGAAATCCACAGAGGACGGGCAGGGACAGCAGCCGGGGAAGGCAGTTTTAGAGTCGCTGTACATCAGGTACAGTTTGGAAAGTTCCAGGTGGTTCTACAGCGCTGGGGCAGGGGAGGAGCGGCCCCGCGGGGGGCGGGGAGGTCGGGGAGCGGCGAGGGCAGACCTGTGGTAAGCTCTCTCCTGGGACTCCGCCGGGCCTGAGAAAGGCTGGGCTCGCGGCCCGAAGGGAGGCGGCTCGCAGGGTGGTTCCCACGGCACTTGCTCCAAAGGGGAAAACCAATTTTATTTTCTGGCTCTGCTTCCGATTTCTCAAAACCAGCGCGACGGCCTCTGCTCTCCCCCATCCTCGGCCGGGCGGCCGAGGCTTCAAAGACAGAACAGAGGTCACGTCCCCGCAACGCGCCATCATGGCCACCAGGGGGCAGCCGCGCACAGGGCGAGGCGCAGGGTGGCCACGGCGCTGACCGGTCCCCAGGAGATGCTCCCCTCAGACACAGTGGGCCTCAGTTTCCTGATCTGTAATTGTGGGCATGTGTAGTGTGGGTCTGAGACCACTGAAATATATGTAAAGTACTAACACGCATAATGGGCCGGTCTGAATGAAAATGTTACGGGTGGGGTGGTGGGTTGTCCCTCCTATGCCTGATAAAGACACCATAGAGGTTGAAAGAAATCAGGCAACCATTCACCTACGAAGATCCCAAACTGGGCATGCTCGTACTCTCGCCCCACCCCCCAGGTAGGAGGTACACCGAACTAGACGCAGCCTCATGGCACCCCACAGGTGGGCCTAACTTAACCAATGGGGTCAACTGGCACCATCAACCACGCCTCCCTAGTCAGAGGTTTGCAGTACCCTGGCTGTGGGAAGGCCTTTCCCTCTCACCCTCGCCCTGGTCAGAGGCAAGTGGAAGCTGAGGGTCTCCCTCCCCTGCTTGGGAGCCCATGCACCTGCTCCAGGCCTACTGGGATCCACATGCTCTTACTATTTAGGGTTCTTGGGCTTCTGGTCTCCCAGGGTACCCCAAGTTCCGCATGTGTGAGTGCTCTTTCTCGTACCTAGTTGTGAACCCAAATGCAACCTCCTTCTATGCGCTTGGCACGTTTCCCAGATATAACATGCACCCTTTTGAGACTGTAACCCCTGAAACTTGTCTTGTCCTTCATAAAAACCCACTTGGGTCACATAACATGCTTCCATGTAAATGCTTTCAGTGTGCAGAGCAAAGAACCGAGGTATCACACACTCCAGAAACCTAACAAAATCACAGCTAACCAGAGTGAGGCAGACGAGGTGGGAAGGGGTGATGATGGAGAGTGAGGTGGTGAGGCGATTAGAGCTTAATTTCTGAGCAGCCTGCTTGCAGAAGGCTAATCTCCCTTCAGCCAGCTGGGGAAGGGCAGTCTTTCTTTGGGGCTCAGCTGGGTGTGTCACTGATAAGACAGAAGTGGGGCATCACCGAGTCACGAGTTACACCCTGACTGCCTTGGTCCAACGACTCTGGGCCAATTTTGTAATATCTCCCATGTAACATAATGTACCGTCTCAACCATCACCCTGGAACAGCTTCTGTAGTCTCACCTTGTAACTGTGATATTTTGATCGGCCACTAATCATGAATTTCCTTTATTCCACGCCTTCCTTAAACTACTGTCCTGTGAACCTTCAGGCACCGTGATGACCTTGTGTTAATGGCCTCTCTCATCTGGATGATTTGCTGTCTTTCTCCCTTTCAGACTAAACCATGCTCTCCTTAAACTATAGTTGAGGTTGGACCCTAAAACACAAGGAAAGATGCTTTGCGGGTTTTTGGCTGCCTCCTGGCCCCACAACACACCTCAGGACCTGGAGGATGGATGGGCAGCGGAGGCGTTCCTTGGCAAGGGCAGTGGGAGGAGTGGCTGCCTTACAGCAGGTGAGAGGCAGCGCCTCTCCAGACCCACGCAAGGGCCCGCCTGGAGGCTGTTTCCCAGACCTCTCACGGAGCTGCTGGGAGAGGGGCGTCTGACCAACCCGTGGGCGGTGTCGTAGCCCCGAGAGGGCTGCACCCTCACACTGCTCATCTCCGTCACAGGCATTTTCATCTCCTGCCCTGGGAGCCAAGCCGCTGGCTCCTCTTCAGGACGCAGAGGAGGCTGTGAAGACGGACCGTCTTGGGAGCTCGCAGGAGAGGCTCTCTTCTGTCCTGGAGGGTCGCATGAGCTGGACTCGACCCAATGGCAGTGGAGGTTTAGCCAGCATCTAAGAGTCTTCCTCACGATGCCCCTGGGGCCACAGGAGCTGCCTTTTACAAGCTAGGAGACACACGCTCTGCAGGGAGCTGGACCAGGGTGGCTACATCACTCGGAACACCCTGGGTCAGGAGCCTGGTGGCAACCACAAGGCCAGCAGTTTGAAATCACTGGGCGATCTGCAGGAGAAAGACGAGGCTTCCTACTCCCATAAAGTGCTCCAGGCTTAAAACCCCCAGGGGCAGTCCTGCAGGGTGACGATGAAGTGATTCAGGGGGGGTGGGTTCTGCTGGAGCCCTAGGCGGCTTAAAGAAAGGTTGGTGGTTGAACCCACTCATAGCAATAAGGAAGAAAGGCCTGGCAACCGGGGGTCCTGAGGGAACCTTGCAAAGGAAGCAGCGTCCCCCTTTTACTCCCACCTGCCATGACCTGGAATCAACTCCACTGTGACTGGGTTGGTCTGTACCGCCCTTATGTGGCAGTGTGGTGCCCTTGTTAGAATTCTCATTTTCCATGTGGAATCCCAGCCCAGGAACCTCACGCCCAGCAACCCACCCCCACCCCCACTTGTCAGTGGAGGCTCAGTTGGCACTAGGAGCTTCTAGCTGATGAAGATGGGCTAAGAAGAAAGGCCAGGCGATGGCCTTGTGAATATGAGCCAGTGCAGGATCTGTGGAGGAACCACAGCACGTTACAGAGGGGGCGCAGGGCTGGGGGTGATGTCACCACCGGTCGGGAGCCGTCTCCACCCACAATGGACAATCCCTAACCTCAGGCAATTGCACATGTGTCAAAGCCAGCCCCCTTGCTGGACGGAAGCAGCTTCGCCACACATGCTGCAGAGTCCCGGGGGGTTGGGCAGAAGCTGTGCCCCCCAGACTTTACTGGCCCTCCCACGAGGCTTAGCTGTCCCTCCCCAGTCAGGCTTCCTTGAGGGTGTGTCCTTCATAAATCATTTGTACAGAGAACTTCTTTTAGGAGGGAGCCCTGGTAGTACCGTGGAATGAGTGTCAGGCTGCTAACCACACAGTTGTGGGTTCAAACTCACCAGTTGCTCCATGGGAGAACATTGAGGCTATCTGTTCCCACAAAGATTTATAGCCTTGGAAATCCTCAAACAGGTCACTAGGTATCAGAATGGACTTTCTGGCATTGATGGTGTTGTCTTCCGGGAAGCTAACCTTTGACATGAAGGATTAGATTCGGTAGGCGTGGGAGGTTTCATGATTTCTCGCTAGATGAGGAACTTGTCCCACAGTTAGTTTGAGGTCGGGCAGGGGAGGGGGCTTAGGCACTCTCCCAGTATAAAGTGACCTCTGGAGACACTGGTGGAAAGATCCAGGAGCGAGGAGGCCATGGAAGCTGGGCCACAGAAGCAGCCCTGGGTGACCCCGGGTCTGTCTGGCTTCCTGTGTGACTGGGAGCAAGGAGGCAGCCATTCCCTCTGGGTGGCAGTTTCTCACTGGTCAGGGGTCTCCCAGGAATCCACTGCCCTCCCCCTGCAAACCCTAGTCCTGCCTGTAGGATGCACAGAAGAAGGGTGCGTAGAAAGTGCTCCTCAGGAACCACAGACAGGGAGGGGCAGAGAGCACCTCTCCCACCTCTCCCCACTGGGCTCCTGCCTCAGCACGAGCAAGGTGAGTGCCGCTCTGGGGGCCCCGGTGGGAGCCCCCCCCCCACACCTGGTGCCGCTAGAGTTCAGCTTTGCAGAACAAGCTTAACTGAGAAGCTGCCTAAGAAGTAACAGTCAGTACCCTTTCCATTGAGTGGGGGCTGGTGGCCTAGTGGGTGCGTGTTGGGCTGTTAACCACAGGTTCTGCAGTTTGAGACCATTGGCAGCTGCTCAGGACAAAGAAGGGACTTTCTACTCCTGTAAAGAGTTAAAGACTCCTACTCCCACCACCGGAGAGCAGTGATGCCAAAAAAGAGTTAAAGTCTTTATAAACTCACAGGGGCAGTTCTACCCTGTCCTACAGGGCCACGGTGCGTCGGCAACAACTCAATGGCAGTGAATTTGGTTTGGTTTTCTTTTCTTTTTGGGGGGTGGGGTAGTGAGTGACAGTACCTTGGGAAACAGAAGCTCCACCTCTCTCCACTTCTTGGCTCTAGGAATCCTGCAAACCAAAACCAAGCCCACTGCGGCCCAGTCAATTCTAACTCAGAGCGCCCCAACACAGAGTTCCAGAGGCTGGGACTCTTGATGAGAAAACACACACACACACACACACACACACACACACACACACAAACACACATCCCTCCTTTGCAGCGGCTGGTGGGTTTAGACACTGACCTTGTGGTTTGGTTTAGTCCAGTGCTGCCCCAACATTCCTTGCAAGGCCCCTCGAGTCCCCGCCTGGACTAATGGGAAGGTTTGCAGTGACAGGACCCAGGGCCCCCCTTTCCCTAGCTCTGCAGGTGGTCCCAACTCCTGGGCCTGATGTGAGCTGTCAGTCTCTCTCTGGCCCATCACTGTGCCCACCTGAAGACAAGTAGACTCTTGCTGAAAAAAGCAGAGAGTGGCCCCTGCAGGTCCTCCCCCCCGCCCTGCCAGGTCCACCTGGGGGTCCCTGGTTGCGCTGCAGGCTGGTCTGGGAACAGTGAGGATGAGCATCAATGGGGAGGCTAAGCCCTACAGATCCTGGCACTAGCTCCTCTCTCAGGTGCTGTGGGGGTTTGGTAGTCCACTAACTTTCACAGCAACTCCCCAGCCCTCCCACATCGGAGTCTAGCTGCCTTGTTCTCGGCTGGATCCCAGAGGTCTGCCTCGCCAGTCCTCAGCCCTCCATGGCTGGTGCCCACTTCAGTCAGGACCCCAGGTAGAGCCAGGAGCCGGACAGAGGCCCCAGTACAAGGCCACATGGGCAGGTTTTCTAAGGCGCTAGCTCCCTGGGAGACAAGTTCACGTCTGGGCCCGAGCTGAGTGATGAGGGGGCCTGAGGGTCATCTAAAAGGGGAGCTCCGCTCCTCTATCTTCCACTCTGCTTGGCATCTCGTCCTCACCAGCAGGATAGGGGAGAAGGAACTCTGCCCTCCCCTCCCTGGCCAGGCTGCAGCTGCTCATCCCTGCCTAAGTCTGCTGAGTACCAGGCAGGTCCCCAAAGGCAGCAGGAAGAGGGCAGAGGACAACCCAGTAACTGGAGCACATGTGCATCTCCCAGTCCATGTCTGTAAGCATCTTGGATGCCTGCTTACACCCTAGGCTTGAGGCCCCAAACCCAGGCCCTCTAGTGCCAGGCAGGAAATGAACACGAGAGATGCAGACCGCAGGGAGTGGTGGGGACTGTGGCCAAGTGGAGTACCGCAGGAGGGTCTCACATGATCCTTTTGTGAAAATCAGAAAAATGTGTACTCGGTCCTGTACCACAGCTCGTGGCCTAGTGGGTAGAGAGACGGGATTGCCCCTCACCTGCCCACTCCCGTCTCCGTTTGTAGGTCTTTGTGCAGCTCACAATCCACGCGGCTCTAGCTGGTGGGCCCTGGCCTTTCATAAGGTGGTGATCACACAGTGACAGCCTTTTAGGTTGCTGGCATTTTCAATTCCTCAAGTGCAATAGGGGATGATGAAAAAATTATCCAAAGTTTTCAATGTTGGAGGTGAACTCAGACTTAACATGTCCCACGGAAGGGTCCCTGGTTGTGCAGGGGTGAGGATTTAACAGCAAATTGAAAGGTTGGTGGTTTGAATCCTCCAAAGGGCAGCTCCAGAAGACAAAGTAAAAATATTAGAATGAAATATGCAAAGATCTAGAATCTAGAAAACCAAAAAGGTTGAATCCACTCAGCATATCTTAAAATTGAAGGAACTCAAGAAGAAATTCAAGCCTCGAGCTATTGACATGTACAAAATATTAAATGATGCATACAGAGTCTTTGTACCAAAAAGAATGAGTTCACATCCCACCATTCCAGGAGGGAGCATAAGACCAAGAACCAAGAATAAGTTCAAGCTTCCATGAAAGCATTAGCCCAAAATAAAACTCCAGGAATGGATGGAGCACTCATTGAAATGTTTCAGAAAGCTGTTGAAACAATGGAGCACTCACTCATCTATGCCGGGAAATTTGGAAGACAGTTACTTGGTCAACTAAGTGATCCATACTTGTACCCATTCCAAAGTAAGGTGCCCCAACAGAATGCTCAAAGTAGACAGTCAATATCATTGATATCACCTGCAAGGAAAATTCTGCTGCAGATCGCCCAACACTGGCTGCTGCACTATATATTGATGGGGAGCTGCTGCAGGCAGGATCCAGAGGAGGTCTCTGAGCAAGAGTTAGCAAGGCTGATGTCAGCTGGCTCTTGGCTGAGAGAAGAGAATATTAGAAAGATGTTTACTGGTGTTTCATTGACTATGCATAGGTATTCAACTCTGGACAATACTAAACGATGGGTTATCTTGAGAACAATGGGAATCCCAGGACACTCCACTGTGCTCAAGAGACAGCTGAGCAAACAGAATAAAGGACGGCGCATGGTCCCACATGAGAAAAGGTGCGGGTCAGGATCACAGTGTCCCCTCATCACACTCCCTCAGTCCGTAGGCTGAGCAAATAACCAGAAAAGCGGCATTGCTTCAAGAAGAATGCAGCGTCAGCATTGGAGGAGGCCTTGACCACCTGTGAAATGCAGGCGACACAGCCTTGCGTGCTGACAGTGAGGAGGACTTGAAGCCCTTGCTGATGAAGAGCGAGGAGGCAGCCTGCAGCATGGTCTAGAACTCCATGTCAAGAAGACTAAAAGCCGCACAGGTGGTCCAATCAGCAGCCTCACGGTGAGTGGGGGAAAAGGTGAAGTTGTCAAGGGTTTTTGTCCTACTTGGATCCACAAACCAGGCTCACACAGCAGCACTCAAGAGACCGAAAGCTGTGCTGCACTGAGTAAATCTGTTGTACAAGACCTGTCAGAGCACTGAAAAGCAAGGATGTTACTCCGAGGACTAAGACATGCCCGACAGAAGCCCTGGTAGTTTCAGGTGCCTCCTATGCATGTGAAAGCTGGATGCTGAATAAGGAACACCAAAGAAGAATCGATGTGTTTGATTCGTGGCACTGGCAAAGAATACTGAGAAGTACCACAGGCCGCCTAAAGGAAAACCAAGTCTGTCTCAGAAGAAGTCGATCAGAGTGCTCCTTAGGGGTAAGGATGGCGAGCCGTCGTCTCACATGCTGTCAACATGTCGTCAGGAGAGACCTGTCCCGGAGAAGGACATGCCTGGTGAAGTAGAGGGGCAGCCACAAAGAGGAGGGCCCTGGATGAAACAGGCTGACAGAGCGGCTGCCACAATGGGCTCGTGAACAATTGGGGGGTGGTGCTTCGCTCTGCTGGGCACAGGAACCGCCTGCACGGCACTGAACGGCAACAAGAAGGGAACGGCCTGGTGCTGCACTACCTAAGTTCTTAGCGGCTAACTCTAAGGTTAAAGGTCAAACTTTTAAAACAGAGGGTCAGTTCACTGTCCCTCAGACTGTTGGAATGCTGGCTAGAGTTAAAAAAAAAAAAAGACAAAAAAAAACTATGAACAAATTCACTGCTGGCCCAGGATGAGGACAGGCAGTGGTGGCAAAAACACCCCGGGGGCCAGATAAATGTCCTTGGTGGGCCGCATGTGGCCCGCGGGCCATAGTTTGAGGATGCCTGATATAACTTCCCAGACTCTTTATGGAAAAACTGTGGCAGTCTCCCCTGATGAGACAGTTCTCTCTGTCCTCTAGGTTCTCCATGAGTCAGAATTGCCTGAGAGTAGTGAGTTATTTGGAGCCAAAGCAAACATGTCTATTGTGCAGTAGCTTCACTGCATGCTGAGTCTCAGCACCAGGAGGAGGCTTGTCCCCTCGACCTGGCAGCCACCCTTGGGCACTGAGACACCCACCTCACACCCATGGGATCTGGCGGGCCCAGACCAATGGCCACCCTACCGGCTTGGGGCAGTGGATGTAGCGTGCCAGGCTGATGATGAGGTCATGTGTGATGGGGTCCACCAGGTTCCGGAAGCTGGCATAGCGATACAGCACATCATCCAGGGAGGTTGACTCCATGCCCAAGTCCTGCAAGAGCAAAGGGACACCAGAAGGTCAGAGGCATTGGCACATTTTCCACAACGTGTTCACACTTGCATCAATTCTCTTTCAAAATTGATGTTTTGCTTCCAGAAACCTGGGATATGCTCTTTCATATTTGCTTCCCAGGAATTATTGGCCAGCTGGTCTTCTATAGATTTGTAACTGAGAAAGCAAAATGATTTTTGTTTGCTGACCTTGTATCTTGCAACTACCTTAAAGTTAGCTTTAGAAGTTTTCTTTCTCGATTCTCTGGGTTTTTGTGTGTCAGGATTAAAATCCACTCACTTTCATTGAATCAGCTGATTCAGAGCAGCCCCAGCGGTCGGACTAGAATTGTTCCTGGGGGTCTCCAAGACTAACACTTCACAGGCGTGCAGAGCCTCCTCTTCCTCACACAGAGGGGCTAGTGACTTCAAACTGCTGACCTGGGGTTTGTGGCTCAATGCACAATCCCTTACACCACCAGGACTCCCTATATATAGAAACCATGTTACCTTTTTTCCTTCCAATGGCCAACTTCCCGGAATCCCATAGGGTGCTCAACGACTGATTATTTGGCAGTAGCTCACCAGGACTTTCTTCCGAGGACCCTCCACAGTTTTGGTTAGTGGCTGAGTGTGCTCATCTTTTGCACCTTTTAAGGGTCTTTTCATCAATACCTCCCATTATCAAGCTCGTACGGTTACTCTGAATGTGGCCGACGAGGGGACATCATCAAATAAGCCCATCCTCTCTCTCCTCAAAAGAATGAAATACTTTCCGAACTCTAATCTATGGAGAATCCATTTTGGCTGAAGTCATATGTGTAAATCAGGTTGGCTGGATAGAAACTGCCTTCGAGGCTCTGTAGGCGTCCCTGTGGGGCTGCTGGTATGCAGAGCCCAGCAAGGTGCACCTGATTTCTGTTTCTTTGGCACCCTCTCCTGCCTGGATAACCGCAAGACTATCTTTGCCACTAACCCTGTTGCCTTTCCAGCACATGGCAAGGTTAATTTTGTTTGTTTGTTTTTGTGATATGGCAGGGTTAATTTATTGCTTTATAGCAACCTGGTCGCAATCGTCAAAAGGGATGCACCCAAGCATCTAACCCCCCTTTCCTCTCTCTCACTACCGTACCCATTTCTCAGTCTCTCCAGTTCTTCTCTGTCTGACACAGATCAACCAACCTTCTGTGGCTGATCCAATTCTCAGACCAAACAAACCCTGAGGTCCAGGAAGGCAAACAGACGCCTTGAGATCAGAGGGAGTGGGTTAAAGTTGAATTCTGTTTTCTGCCCGTCACACTTGGTCACTAAAAAATTCAATAATTCTGATGCCTGATATCTGAACCTATCGGCACCTTGTGATCACACAGGCTGGTGTGTTTCTTCCATGTGGGCTTTGTTGCTTCCCTGCTAGATGGCTGCTTGTTTTAACTTCAAGCCTTTAAGACCCCAGACGCTAAACCTTTTTTTTTTAATTTATTTTTTGCTAAATCTTTTTTTGTTTTGTTTTGTTTTTTGGGCATCACTACTCTCTGGTGGTGGGAGTAAGAGGTCCAGCCTTTGCTCCTGTAGAGCCTCTGCTGGAATTGAACCTCCATCCCAGTGGGCCGCAGTTACACGCACAACCACTACGCCACCAGGGCTCAGCCTGCTAAAGCTTTTAATAGCCAGGCACCATCAACTTTTTTTTTAAACCTCATTTGCTTTTTATCTTTTTTTAAAAAAAAGATCATTTTATTGGGGGCTTTTACAAGTCTCATAACAATCCACATATCATTTGTATCAATCATGTTTTACATATGTTGCTATCATTATTTTCTAAACAGTTACTTTTTATTTGAGCCCTTGTTTTTAGCTCCTCTATCCCTCCCTTCCCTGCTCCCATCCTCATGACCCCTTGATAAATTATAAATTATTATTATTTTATTTTTTTCTGTGGGCATCACTGGCCTCTGGTGGGAGTAGGAGGCCCAGCCTTGCTCCTGGTGAGCTGCTGCTAGATTTGAACTGCCAACCCTGTGGGTCGCAGTCCATGCACACAACCACTACGCCACCAGGGCCCAGCCCAAATTATTATTATTTTCACATCATAACACCGACCGAGTTCCCTTCTCCCATGGTTTCTGTGTTCGTTCCCCTGGGTGTTTGGGTGGCTGGGGGTTATGTGTTGATCATTGGGATTGGTTCTCACTTCTTCCACATCTCTCCCCTTATGCACCCATTTTGACTTAGTAATCAGGCATCAGAAGACCCCAATCAATTATATTGATGCAAACAATGGGGGTTTGAGTGGAGCTCCAAAGTCCATCTCTAGGCAATTGGACATCCCCCCACAGAAGGATCACAAGGAAGGAATGAGTCAGTCAGGGTGCAGCATAGCACTGAAGAGAAACACAACATCCTTCTAGTTCTTTAATACTTCCTTCTCCCCATTATCTACCTTACAAATCCAGCTAGACCAGAGTATGTGCACTGGTACAGATAAGAGTCTTAACATATGGCAGCCAGGACAGATAAACTCCTCAGGAACGGTAATGGGAGTAGTGATACCATGAGAGTAGGGGAAAGGTGAGGAGAGAAGGGTAAGAAATGGGGAACAGATCACAATGATTGATGTATAACATCCCCCCTCCTAGAGTGACGAACAACAGAAATAGGGTGAAGGGAAATAGTGGCTTGTATAAAATATGAAAAATAATAGTAATTTATGATTTATCAAAGGTTCAAAAGGGTGGGAGGGTGGGGAAAGGAGGTAAAAAAAAGAAGCTGATACCAAGGGCTCAAATAGAAAGGAAATGTTTTGTTAAAAGAGCTGTAAGAGCTCCCGATAAAGTGATTTTTTTTTTGTGGGCATCACTGCCTCTGGTAGTCATGGGCGCTACCCAATGCCACTCCTGAGAGCTGCCACTGGATTTGAACCGCCAAGCCCGCCGGCTGCAGTTCCGCACTCGACCACTTATGCCACCGGGGCTCAGCCCAATAAAATGATTTATTAAAAAAATTCAGTAATTCATTGAGAAGCATTGTACAATCATTATCACAACTAATTCTAGAGCATTTTCTTCTTGCTCATACTATAATTATTATTTTAATTGTGGCAAAAACGCATGCAACTAAACATTCTCTAATTCCACAATTTCTACATGTATAATCCAGTGTCATTGATTATACTCTGTGTTGTACAGCCATTATTTATTTTTATTAATAAACCATTTTATTGGGGGGTCCTTATATATAACAGTCCATACATCCATTATATTAAGCAAATATGTACAAATATTGCCATTAACAATTTTGAAATGGTATCTTTCTTCTCTACAGCCATTACTGCCATCCTTTTCCGGATTATCCTGCCACCATTCACATGCACTCGATGGTCGTGGATCTTTCCATCCACACACAGGAGGTAGTTAAGGTTCATTGTGCCAGCCTGGCCGGTAAATACATGTGGGATTAATGGGAGGGTGGCGTGATAAATAGCTTGGTGAAGCTCACCTTTCTAGTCCTTGCATCTCTTGCTCTCTGATGGTCGGACCAGGCTGCAGCTGTCTTTGCCAGTTCCCTGCTTCAGCTGGCAAGGCTCACTTCCTGAGGAGAAGCCACACAAATCTACTCGGAGGTAGCCCTGGTGCCGGAGCAGCCCCGTGGAGACCCCTGCCAGCGCTGAGATACACGCTCACTGACTTGGCCTTCCTCCTACGGTCTGCGTCATGGCGTTTGTTTTGTGAGATTGAGGAGGGCGTTGTAGAGTGGTGTCGGGCATATGGGCTAATGTTGGGACTCATGGGTTTGAAGAGGACTGTGTTGGGATGCTTTCTCAATGTAACCTTACTCTATATAAAACTCTCTCTTATATATGAGCTTCTGTGGATTTGTTTCCCTAGCTTACCCAGACCAACACAACACACAAACTTCTTTTTCAGCCTATCTCTTCTCCGGCAGACTCAATGTTAACCCTCCTGAAGTTTTTCTTTTTTTCTTTTCATAGACATTCTTGGTGTCTCAAATGTGCTTTGCCACAGAGTGTATATTCTACAGCATCAGTTCTGCTTTCTACTGCTTTCCAGAAGACGCTCACGCCTGCTAGCACCTTATTTCCCTGCAAATCTTATTATGCTCTGCGATGTTAGCCATCATCGTGGGTTGATGTGTTGGCGTCGACTTGGCTAGGCCATGACCCCCAGTGGCCAGGCAGATCCTACCACCTTCCAGTCTGTGATCTGATGTGAACAGATAGTGCACTGGAAGGGGAGCCTCCTGGGGGCTGTGCCTGCACCCAACCTCTCACTGAGTGTTCTGGCAGAGTTCTCCCTCTTTCTTAGGCCTTCACTTGTCCCACCTGACCACTGTCGCCTGCTGCCTGCCCTGCAGATTTGGAACTCCCAGTGGCGGCAAACCTGTGAGCCAGCAGCCTGCTGTTCGACCCAAGGATTGGGGCTTGTCCGCCGTCCCCATTCTTGCGTGAGCATCCTTTGAAGGAAAGATCTCTATGTGCACCACTGGTTTTGCTCCTCCAGCGGACCCCGCCTAAAACATGCTCATCAATCTCCCTTTTCATCCCAGTCTTTCTGCCTGTGATATTGTGTTCTTCTCCGTGAAGCGCCTTTCTTCTGGAGCCTGCTATCAATCCTTCCCAGTGTCTGTGTCAGGCTCCACAGCAGTTACCTTTCACGTGGGCAGGTTCACCACTTGCTCACTTTCTTTTTGTAAACAGTCGACGAGATAACACAACATTCGCCAGTCCAGATTTTCCATGTGTACAGTGCAGTGACACTAATTACATTAAGCATGTTGTACAATCATCACCAATATTGGTTGCCAAATTTTCTGTCACCGTAAACAGAAACCCAATGTTTTCCCCCTTGAAAAATATGGAACGTGTCACAAATCTGTGTGTCTTCTCTGCAGGGGCCATGTTAATATCTGTCTCCTGCCAATGGTGGGTACGCTGCCAAAGGGAGCATCCCGCTTCCCTGGAAAGGCGGCGTGGCTCAGTGAATCCAGGGTTCACTTCCGGGGCACCAGTGCAGTCTCCCTTTTCCATCTCCGGTGGGCTGATGAGTCTGGCTTCAGACCTCACGCTGGGCAGCTGGCAAATGTGACTCTGGCCTGGGAAGTGGCAACTACCCTGTTATGCAGCCCAGACTTCCGACACTGCCCGAGGACAGAGGCCCTCAGCCATCTGCTGTCGCGTCTGCACCACGCTGACTAGTCCCATAGTGACCAGTCCACTGACCTGGACTTGTGCAGGCCACACCTCTCCAATACCCAAGCCCCAATTCCGACCTGGCAGCTGGGCACAGCAGCACTCCCTCTCCCTGGAATCATTACTGGTCGCGGTGAAGGGACAGTCTGTGGGAACGTTTGATGACTACAGTTCCAGAAGGAGGAGAAAGTGCCTTCCAATTGTTTTTTGAGCAGTGGTTCTCAACCTTCCTAACGCTGCAACCCTTTCATAGTTCCTCAGGTTGTGGTGACCCCCCAACCATAATATTTTCATTGCTACTTCATAACTGTTATGAATTGGTCAACCTCTGTGTGGCAGTCATGGAATCTGGTGTCAATTTGAGGACTAAGAGTGGAGGGGTGGAGTCTAGCCTGCCAATCTGGAGATAGCCAAGGAGACCTCTGTGTGGGCATGGCCTTCTCCTTCTGGGAAATTCTGGGAAATCTGGTACATCCATCTTGGAGGCAGGACACACTTTCACTTGCTTGGTCAGACTCTCTGCTGACGAGCCTTCCTTTCTGTGAGACATCCCAAGGAGCATCCACATGGAACTGCCCTAGTGCCCTGAGCCAGACAAGCCACATGGATGCAAGCAGACCTCTGAAGCCAGAGAAGTCACAGAGAGACCCCTGCCAGTGCTGAGATGCTTACAATGCCACAGGATCCACAGACTTTCTATGATCACACTGCATTTGGCTTCAATGCATGAGTACCGTGAGTCTGAGGAGGACGTTATAGATTGGTATTGGGCATATGGGCTAATTTCAGACTTAAGCCCTTGCACTGGACTCACTTGGAATATTTTCTTAATGTACAATTTCCTTTTAGATATAGATTCGTGTTTACGAACTTGTTTCTCTAGTCCACCCAGATTAACACATCCTGTGACAGGGTCATTCGGTTCCCAAAGGGGTCATGAACCATAGGTTGAGAACCGCTGCTTTTGTGTCTCAGGATGCAGCACGCAGCGACAAGAAAGCCCGCCCAGAGGCCCCGGGGAGAAGGCCCTGGTTGTCTACCCTCATGGAGGCCAGAGAACCCAGTGCTCCTGCGACACATGTGCAGTCGGCGGTGACAGGATGGCAGCTGGTGACCTTCCTTTGAGAGGTCTTGGGTTCCTGAGGGAAGCATGGATTGTTCTCCCCCGGGACTAGCTCTGCCTGTCTGACAGAGAGAAGGCATTCCTCCCAGACTGTCCACCTGTTTGGTGTGCTGGCCTCCCTGTGATGGTCTTGTAACTTCCGCCGAAGGAATAGTAGGGACTGTACAAATAAGCGAGGTGCTTGTGATTCACCAAGAGGAGGGGATAGCTTGCTAATAATGCCCAGGAGGAGGGGAGTAGTCTTGTAGGGGTGGAGCCCTCGTATGGGGAAAGGTGAATTTTGCCATCCTACTAGACTTAAACGAAGCCCTGGCACTGGTGGACAGGGAGGATGTCACTGCCACTAGGAAAGTCGAGCTAGGAGCGGACTGTGTCCCACGGACCTGAGACCCCTGTGTGGAGAGCCTCTCTGACCCAGGAGACAGAGTCGTTAACACACTGGAGATGGGCAGGGATGGTGAGAAGCTGTGTGGAGCAGTGGTGGCAGCAGAAGCAGGAGACTAGCAGATGGGGCAGTTGCCTCCCTGGTTCATAGAATGAGACTGCTGAGCACCTTTGGGCGGGAGGCTTAGTGCAAAGAGGGGTGCTTCTGGAGCCTTGCTGGCCCACTTAAAAAGCTTTGTCACATTTGCCCAAACAGGGCAGGGACCAGGCTGGCCTAAGAGGCCCACAAAAAAACAACAACAAGGAAATAAGGACTCAAGTGCCAAGTGCTGTGGAGAGCCCTGCCCATGGACACAGCCGAACAGCTGTCCTGACTGAAGAACTATATCCCAAGTCACTCCTGATCATGAGCTGTGACTTGTTACTTTCCAAATAAACCCCATAATTGTGACTACTGTCTGTGAGTTCTGTCACTGCAACAAATATTTTTGAACCCACCAGAGAATGCTGAGGGAGGGCTGGCTGGTGTTGGCATTGACAAACCGAGGGAAGGTTGGAGAGATGAGGTAGAGATGATTTGTTTCACGGGAATCAACCTCGGGCTAATCCTGAAGTTGAGTCTCTCCCCCTGCCCCTCCTTTCCGTGAAAGTCAGTGGATGTCTCCACCACACCATTTTTTTGGCATCACTTCCCTCTGGTGGGAGTAGGAGGCCCAGCCTTGCTCCTGGAGAGCTGCTGCTGGATTTGAACCACCAACCCAGTGGGCCGCAGTCTAGCACACAACCACTATGCCACCATTTTTACAACCGCCTCTACGTACAGGGCCGTGGGAGTTTTTGTCTTTTTGGTGCATCTTCAGATATTAGGGGAAAGCCGGGAGAAGTCACATAGTAGGCTGCCAGCCACATGCTGGGTTTTTTTTTTTGGCATCACTGCCCTCTGGTGGAAGTGGGAGGCCCAGCCTTGCTCCTGGAGAGCTGCTGCTGGATTTGAACCGCCAACCCAGTGGGCCGCAGTCCCACACACAACCACTGCGCCACCAGGGCTCAGCCACCACACGCTATTTTAAACAACAACTACACCTTTCCCTTTTAAACGCAGGTTTTGTTCCCTTGTGGGGAATGAGTCTGTTTCTGTGCCTCTTCTCCAGGCATGACTCCACAGTATGTGCAACAGAGGGAGGGAAACCAGGGAGGCTGCAAGCCCTGAACATGAACCAGCAGAGGGAGATGGTTCCAATATTGAAACCAGCAGAGCTCCAGAGTGCAAAGCTGCTTAATGAGGCTGTAATCAGACACAGTCTGCCCAAAGGAAGTCAATGAGAGTCCAGAGGGCAGGCAGGAAGTCCTCTGCAGCGCTTTCTTTCCTCCTGGCTCAGAACATTGTAGGGAGGCAGCAAGCCTCGGAGGGCCACACCTCAGCTGGCAATGCCCGGGCCCCCGCCCTGTGACATTTGGCTTTTGTTCTGTAAGAATTCTCAGAGGAGAGAAGCAGATGCCAGGTGTTGTGAGGGAAAGGCAGCCAGAGAAGGGCACCTGGAGAGAAGCCAGGGTTACACGCCATGTGGTCAAGCCTGCTTTTCTAGGAAACTGTGGGCTGAAAGAAGGGGGGAGGAGTGGTGCAGCCCTCTAAGTGCCATGGGGGAGGAAAAGGATGCCCGGAAACATATGCCACTCACACAATTCATACAGGTGCTGTACATTTTTCCAACTGTGTCCTCCCTCCCTCCCTCAACCACACCTTGAGCTCCTGGTGCTTGCCCAGGTGGCAAAAAAACCTTGTAATACCAGAATGCTATTCACATAGAATATGGTAGCATGTTGGATGGATGTCCCCCCCTCCAATAAAAAAGATATTTCCATGCCTCAATCCCAGGCACCTGTGAATATGACCTTATTTGAAAAAAGAGTTTGCAGATGCAATTAAGTTAAGGTTCATGAAATGACGGCTCATTCTGGATTATCCACCTGGGCCCTAAATCCAATGATGAATGCCCTTCAGAGAAACACCGACGAGAAGTCAAATGCAGAAAAGACTATTAAAGAGAGAGTGAAGCCCCAGGGTCAGACCACGGACCCGAGGAGATGAGTGAGGGTCTTCCCCAAGAGCCTTCAGGAAGTGGACGATCCTGCCAGCACCTGGATTTGGGCATTTGGCCTCCAGATAGATGAGAAAACAAGTCTGTTGTCACAGTCTGTGGGCCACGCAATTTGGGGTACTTTACTATGACACTACGGTACCAGATCAAGACAGAGGGCATTTCCCTAGGGATAAACGGGGTGAAAGGGAGAAAAGGGACACAGCTCTGGGTCCCCGAGGACTGTCACTGCCAGCAATCAACATGCCGCTTTCGACCTGCCCTGGGCTCTGAAAGGCTTCCTGTAGGATCACCTGCCCCCAAATGGTTCTCAGCTCTATTTAAGAAAGAGCATTGAAAACAAGCAGCGAGTTCAGTCAGCAGGCAGATGTGAGATGAGGACACACATTGGCCAGCACTGCCAGAGCAGGGTCTCCGGACCAGTGGAAAAGACGGCTGCCTCAGAGGCCTTCCTCCTGGTTATGTCTCGAGCCTGATTTTGATTGGATGCAAAACCAGGGAGACAAGGAATGAGGATCTGTGCAGTCCAAGAGGATGCTATTTCAGTGGCTCTGGGGGTGGAACTTGATAGCGCCCACAATATATGTTGCTAGCTGAAATCAAGCTCCTCTGGGGACGTCAGGCCCAACAAACAGAACTGCACTCTCCCCGTCCTCAGGGCAGCTGGATTGGATGAAGAAGAATCTGACACCAGGACTGGAGGGAGGCTGGTTCACAACCTGCGCCATACAGAGGACACAACGTTGCTCGGGAAACTCGAAGCACCTGCTGATGAAGATCAAGGACGGCAGCCTTCAGGGTGGATGACAACTCGACACAAAGAAAACCCAAGCCCTCGGTCAGAAAAGACGGAAGCTGTTAAGGGCTTCACACTCACTGCTCAAGGGACGCAGGAGTCCAGAGATCAAAATGGGACAGTGCATTGGGTCAGTCTGCCGCACAAGCCCGCCGAAAGTGTTGAAGACAAGGATGTTGCTGTGAGAACGAAGGCGCTCCTGACAAGAGGCCACGGTTATTTTCAGTGGCCTCATATGCATGTGAAACGTTGGATATTGAATAAGGAAGACCGAGAAAAACCAACGTATTTCAAGTATGGTATTGCCAAAGAATACTGAAAGGACCGTGGGCTGTCAAAGGAACAAACGAATCTTATTGGAAGAAGTACAGAGTGCTGCTTTAGGCAGTATTGGTGAGACTTGGCCTCATGTACTTAGACATATTGTTGGGAGACACCAGTCCCTGGAGAAGGACATCGTGCTTGGTACAGTGTAGGGTACCCACAGAGAGGGGAGTCACACCGTGGCTCCAGCGACAGCCTCCAGGTATGCTGGACTCAAACCTAAGCACAGTTGTGAGGCTAATGTAGGCAGGCAGTGCTTCCTCTGTACACAGGGTTGTACACAGGGTTGAGCCAGAACCACTCGAGGCCCCTACCAATAAGAACATGATCCATAGGGTTTCCATGTGCTGAGTTTGGGAAGTAGGTCTCTAGGCTTTCCCCCCTAATTCTTAGCCCAAAAGCTTCTCTGCCACCGCGGTAGCATCGTAGCAACAAGCTAGCCTCTACAGACAGGTGGGCGGTGGCTGGGGATGAAAGCTGGGTCTGGAGTTCTTTCGCAGAACCAACACTTCTCACCAATAGATGAGCTGGACGTCATCTGGGAGGGGGAGGAGCCTGGAGTAGGGAGCGAGGTGAAGACTAGAGTGGAAAGGAGAAGCTTGTGCCCAGCAGACAGCCGGAGGCGGCGGACACTTTGAGAGAGAGCAAAGCAACTCACAGGGGCACAACTGCCATGGAGAGGAACTGTTTGCTCCGTGAGGAAGCTTCCTCAGCTCAGAAAGGGTGGCATCAAACTGTGGGACAATGAAGCACGCTGTGGCTAACTGAGGGCAACCCCACACCAAACCCATTGCTGGTGCGTTGACCCTGATGGCTCGTCTCTGAGGCTGGCATCTTCTTTCCCGGGGAGCTTTCTGTGGGGGTCCAGACAGACAAACCATACCATGAGGGAGGTAACTTAGTACCTACCCCCGCTTCCAATTTGCTCAGCCTGGTTGAGGAGCAAGGAACGGGTTTGTCTGCCTCCAGGGGTGGCTCCAGTCTCTGCCACTTCCCAGGCTGCCAGGCCCCTGGGGGACTTTAAAGCTGGCTCCCATAGGCTGGCCTGCCTTCCCCAGGCCCCTCCCTTTCACTGTGCCTTGTGCTTTCTGTCCA
Source organism: Nesogale talazaci (assembly GCA_004026705.1). Taxonomy (NCBI): domain Eukaryota; kingdom Metazoa; phylum Chordata; class Mammalia; order Afrosoricida; family Tenrecidae; genus Nesogale; species Nesogale talazaci. Next base: position 32,401 of record PVJH01011619.1, on the reverse strand, counting down.
GCTCTCCTGAGCAAGGGGCTCCACGTCTGCATGTGGTCTGTGTTCTCACTTTGAAGTCCTTAAAAAACGACCCCCATGGCATGCAGCAGGCTTCTGGATCACAGATGTCCAGCCTTGGCCAAGTGGAATTTAATGAAGGTCAAGGAAACAGCAGTAGTAACACATCAAGACTAAAAGGGCACATTCTCCTTAGAAAAGTCTAAAGGCAGAGGTGAGGCTGTCCCAGCTCTGGGCTCGGCTCTGTGATGGCTCATGTTAGGTGTCCACCTGGCAAGGTGATGATTCCTAGTTCTAGATGGTCCGGTCAGACCCCTTTAGGCGGAGACAAGAGTGACATACATGTTGCACGGCAATCCCATCACCAATGAGACAGAGTTTGACCCTGGACTTACTGTCTTTTCCAATGCAATCTAATGTAATCATTTCAATGCTGTGAGAGAGTATGGGCAGCTGAAAGAGGAATTCCCTTGGGGTGTGTGGCCTGCCTCCAGGACATAAAAGGATGCTCCAACCAGGGACGTCTCCTGAGCTATGTCTTCAGTGCATCATCTGAACTATGGATTTAGGATTTAGCAGTCCCCGAAGCCCTGAGAGTCAGTGAGGGCCTCCAGCTTGCTGCCTGGCCAGCACTGTTTGCCAGTCCGATCTTGTGAGTCAGTAGAAGCCGGCAGCCTATTGCCGGACCCATGGATATGGGACTTGCTAGCAGTCCCAGTAGGGTGAGTCCTTAAAGCAAATCTCTCTTCTCTAGAGAGCCCGGATTAAGGCAGACCTCCACTCACTGTGCAGTGGGGCCAGTTCCCCCTGCCCTCCCCGCCCCCCTCCCACTGAGAGCAGAAGAAGGCAGCAGAACAGGAACAGGGAAAAGGCAACAAATAACTCTTTTCTGCTCCTGTGAGGCTGCTAGCTATATGCTTTGGGACTGTCTGGGAGGACATCATTTATTTCCCGGGCCCACCCCCTTGTCTCTGAGCATCCCGTGGGACTGGGATTCTGCAGAGCACACTTCCCAGAAGGCCACAGGGAGATGTCCCCAAGCCCTGCAGCTCTTGCAAATTCCCACCATCTCGTCATCTATTCCAGCACCACCCGCATCCCTCCAGTGGGAAAGAATCAGAACCAATTGTTTCTACCTCCTGGTGAGCCCGTTTCAGTCCATTTGCCCCTCTGGTAAAACGTGTCCCATTTAAACAAAGCTCTTGGTCCGCTGTGAACGGGACTGTGGCTCACAGCAAAGCGGCTCCTTCATGCCCCCAAACAGTTTGCTTTCCAAAGGGACAGCGTCCACGGGTACAGCCCGCTTCTCTCTCCCAGCAAGAGCTGAGGACCAGTGTGGGCCTCACAAGGAGGGGAGGGCAGAACAGGAGGGACCCTGCGCCCTGGAAAAACTAGCCAAGGGCCTTTGCCACTAGGCTTCAGACGCCGCCGTGGAGGAAAACCCTTCAACCAGCTGGCCTCAGACAGCTCTCTGGCCTCTCTCTGGGGGAGCAGGATGAGTCATGCTGGAGAGGAATCCAGCCTGCTCCCGGCCAGGCAGGAAGTGAGTTCCCCAGGCCCGGAGCAGTGGCCCAGTGGCCGAGGCCCCTCCATTAGCAAGTACCCAGCACCCTCGGCCAGAAGCCACAAAGCTGTGTGCAGCTCCCTGGGCGACGGGAAGGGGCCTGGGAAAGGAGCCACAGCCGTCCTTTCCAAGAACTCCCCGGTGGAAGGCACACCACGGGGCTGAATGGGCATGCTCGCCTGAGCCTGGGGGTAGCTCATGGCAGCAAGGCTGGAGTTGCACGCAAGAAGGAATTAGTGAGTCTGCAGCGGAGTCAAAGTTTAACTTGCTCGCTCAAAGGTTGGAGGTTCAACTCCCCCAGGGGCACTTTGGAAAAAAGTCTTGGCGATCTGCTTTTGAACAACCCTGTGGACTACTGCTATACCCAACCCATGCAGTAACCCAGCGTCAGGTCAGCTCTCCCACCAACGGGTTCGGGAGGAGCCGTTGGCCTATGAGAGGTTTCTGAGAGGTCACCATGTTTATTCAGAGGATGCTGAAAGAAAGGGAGGTGGAAGTGTGGGCCAGGTGAAAGGGCAAAGGTCACAGAGCTGGTAAAGGCTCACACCTTTCTTGAAGGGTCCCAGGCCTCTCTTTTGGTACCTGATGCCCTGGGCCCTGCTTTCCTGTGTGAGCACTGCCAGGTGGGACACGGCAGGGACTCTCAGTACCCCTGCTCAAGTTCACATGTTCTGACCAAACTCTAGATTTCCTAAAAGCTTCTCTAGTTCTGTCCTATGTTCCCTCCTCTGTTCAGGCCTCCGCCCACCCACACACTTTGTGGTCTTTCTAAGCCCTCTCTCTCTCTCTCTTTTAAAAAATCATTGTTGGGGTCTCATACAACTCCCATCACAATCCATATATACATCCACTGTATGCAAAGCACATTTTGTACATTTGTTGCCATCATCATTCTCAAAACATTTTCTTTCCCTTAAGCCCCTCGTATCAGCTCCTCATATTTCCCCTCCTTCGCCCCCCCACCTGAAGCCTCCATAATTTACAAATTATCATTAATTTTGTCATACTGTCCGAGGTTTCCCTTCACCCACTTCCCTGCTGCTCATTCCCCAGATCCTAGCAATCTGTTCCCCCTTTCTACTCCGCCTTCCCTCTACCCTCCCGGTATCACCACTCTCATCACTGATTGTGAAGGGATCATCTGTCCTGAATTCCCCATGTGTCCAGTTCCTATCTGTACATGTGTACATTCTCTGGTCTAGCTGGATTTGTAAGGTAGAACTGGGATCATGATAGTGGTATGGAGGAAGCATTTAAGAACTAGATAGAGGGGCTGAGCCCCGGTGGCGTAGTGGTTGTGCGCGGGACTGCGACCCACTGGGACGGAGGTTCAATTCCAGCAGTGAGGCTGGGCCTCCTACTCCCACCACCGGAGAGCAATGATGCCCAACAAAAACAAACAAACAAACAAACAAAAGAACTAGATAGAGGAAAGTTGCCTATTTCATAGCTGTTACACTGTACCCTGACTGGTTCATCTCTTCCCCGCAACTTCTTTGTAAGGGGATGTCATTTCACCTATATATGAGCTTTAGGTCCCCAATCTGTATTCCTCCTCATTTGTAATGATATAATTTTTAGTTCTTTGATGCCTGATAGCACATCCCTTCAACACCTCGTGGTCACACAGGCTGGTGTACTTCTTTGTTGTATCTGAGCTAGATGGCCACTTGTTTACCTTCAAACCTTTAAGCGACCAGACCCTATATCTTTTTGATAGCTGGGCACCATCAGCTTTCTTCATCACATTTGCTTATGCACACATTTGCCTTCAGTGATCATGTCAGGACGGTCAGGAAGGGCACACAATGGTATGATTTTTAGTTCTTTGATGCCTGACACACACAATGATGATTTTTAGTTCTTTGATGCTTGATAACTGATCCCTTCAACCCTGTGGTCAGACCGGTATGCTTCTTCCATGTGGACTTCTTACATGGACTTCTTACTTCCGAACTAAATGGCCCCTTGTTTACTTTCAAGCCTTTAAGAAGTCATGTATTTTGATAGCCAGTCCCCATCAACTTTCTTCATCACTTTTGCTTATGTACACATTTGTCTTCAGTGAGGGGGTTGGGATCTAAATCCTCTCTTTGAGACCTAAGATATCCCCAACATTTCTATTACTCTGGCTCTGCTCGGCTTCCTAGCCAACAGACAATTTCTACAGAGAAGGGGATTCCTTTTTGTTTTGTTTTTTGGGGGCATCACTGCCTCTGGTGGTCATGGGCGCCACCCAGTGCCACTCCTGAGAGCTGCCGCTGGATTTGAACCGCCAAGGGCCGCAGTCCCGCACTCAATCACTTACGCCACCGGGGCTCAGCCCCAGAAAGGGATTCTAGACCCAGGAGACTTGGGACTTGTGGGGCCTAAAGTTTTCAGATCCAACCCCAACCTCAATTCTAATGGGGCCAAAAGCTGTCTGGAAATATCGCCTAATCATACCTACTGCAACCTTCACCCTGAAGCTCCACAATCCCAGCCAGAAGTGGAGCACGAGGCCTGCAGGTGAGCACAAGCACGTGTTCAGAAGACTGGCCGGTCTTAGGCAAACCACCACCGGCTGGCACGTGTCAGTGTGGAGAAGTGGGAGCTATTTCCAGTGGGTGGGGTGCATCAAACCTCCTCTCCTCCGGAGCTGGCAGAGGCAGAAGGGTAATGAGACTGGGAAGCTGGATCCCAGAAATAATGGAGACTGGAGCTTTCGGGGGATCAACATGGAAAGGACACTGTATTGGCCCCAACTGGGTCTGATTCAGGTCTACCCAGGGCATCTTAGAATCTGCCACAGGGCCTCTGAGAAGCAGGAGTATCTAGAGGAAGAGGTCCAGTTTGCCAGCTCCTTGATTCCAGAGAAAGAGAGTCAGGTTGGAGAGCTGGGGAGGCCAAGCATGGACCGCTGCAGGCACGTCGGGTTGGGCTGATGACTTCCCTGTCAGCGGTCTGGGGTGGCCTGGGCAGGCAGGTGGCTGGAAGAGGAGTTAGGCTGTGGATCAGCCTCGGCTGACAAAGATTGCTGTACTTCTGCATCTTCTTACAGCATGCACAAGGAACTTCGCAAGGGAGGTGCCCCCCTGACATCCCACAGAGGCAACCAAGGGGCTGGGGGCTGCCTTCCATCTCACTAAAGGAGACCAGGGGCACGAGGTGGCCTTGACTGGTTCAAGCCCAGCAGCCACGCTACAAGAGGCACACAGTGGCATGGCCTCGACACCCACAAGCCCTTGGCTTTCCTAGGCTCACAGACGCAGGGCAGAGAGAAGGGGAGTGCGGAGGGAAAGAGAGTGCGCTCAAGGACACGCCCCTTTCTGGGACCGCCTTCTCATGTCATGGGCTTGCCCTCTGCTTCCTCTCATGTCAGTTCACAAGTTGTAGCCACCAGGGTCTCCACACCTTACCTAAAAAGTGAAAAAGTACCACTTAGAGAACCTGTTCAGGAAACACTGTTCCCCACTCTTGTCATCTCCTGAGGTCTGGCCCGCTTGTCAGTTCACACACTGTGAAGAGGCAGCAAGGGTTCAACACCAGGCACGGAGTCCCAAAGATGCGGCCCTCCCACCCTGAGCTCTTTGCTGGTATAGACTCGGGCCTCATCTCCTAGGGCTTCTCCAGGGCACACTGGGTAGGATGGGGCCTTGGGAATAGCCTCAGTGCGAGTGTGGGGGACTGTGTGACACTGTCCAGCAAACGGGCCCTCTATGGGCCTGTTTCTTTCTTTAAAAAACATCCCAGCTCTGGCTATGGCAGGCCTTCTCAGCAGAAGACACCAGGAGACTCCCTTCACTCCAGGAAGGGGCTCATCTTTGCTCCTTGGGCTTCTGAGAACATTAAAACCCCAGCCTTGCTCAGAAGTGAGGGGCTGCTGCTGCTGCTGCTACTGGCTTCCAGGGAGTCTGTTGTGACTTAGGGTGACTCCATGAAGAACTACGAAAGACAATGTGGCTCACGATCCTCGATCCTCGGCTGTAGTGTGAATGCCTTCCCACTGAGGGGGCTCATCTCCCAGCACTATGAACAGACAATCTTTTGTTGTGGCCCATGGGGTTTTCATTGGCTACTTTTCCAAAGTAGATCACCTGGCCTTTCTCTCTAGTCTGTCTCAGTCTGGAAGCTCTACTGATGCCAGTTTGCCAGGCTGGCTCTTCTGGTACTGGAATTCAGGTGGCATCGATTTCAGCATCACTGCAAGTTATCACAGATGGGCGTTGGAGTTCTAATGTGGAAGACCATCAAGTAACTTATTCAAGGGCCTTAGCTGTATCATGGGAATGATCCGGACACTGTGAAGCACAGCCAAGAAGCCTCTCACTGTCACTGAAGGGATTCTGATTCATAGTGACCTTATACCACTTATAGAATTGTGGGTTTCTCCCATGGAGCAGCTGGTAGTTTTGAACTATTAACCTCGAGGTTAGCAGCCCAACTATGTCACCAGGACTCCTTGTTTGAATGAAGTAGCCTATGATCCCGAGAAGACAGAAAATAGTCAAGCAGCCGATTCACAGGCCTGTCTCACCACCTAGGGGGGTGAGCTCCTCCCAAGTTTCTTCCTCTTTCTTGATGATCCTGAGTGAGGAAGTAGCGTCCCACACAGGGTATTAGTAACATTTAGACACCAGTGTCAGGAACCACTTCACCATCGTGTGGGTTTATTGCAGGGGTTGCCTCAGGGCCCCTGCGCGGGAAGCTTTGACACCTGGGTCCTGGTGGTGCAGCACAGGAGGCTCCACTGGCTGGCCCTGCCCACACGTCCCCAGAAATCCATTCGGCCTTGTCCCTGCCACGACTGGACCAGGCTAGGCAGCACGAGTAGACAGTATGCCCGCCTTCTTAGGGCATCTGCCCACCCTCGTCTTGCATGGGAGCTCGGAGTACAGGCCGTCAGTGCAAAGGGGTGGGCAGTTCTAGTCTGACCATTTACCAGGAGTGAAACTTGGACAGACTTGTTTGGTTCCCAGCTGGGAGTCCTCTGGAACCAGAGGAGCCTGAAAGCCCATCCGTGCGCCCTCCCACCCACCCCCCTAAGAAATTTCCTTCCCTAGGGATACCTCAGCTCCTGCCCCCACCCCACCAGAATCTACCCACCCTTTCCCAGGCTAGTCTCAGATAAGGCGGGCAAAGGAGGTGCTGAGGGAGAGGGGTGGGTGGGCTGCCTGGTGTGCAGTCACCAGTTAGCTGCAGGGCAGCACAGCTGAGCAGGAAGAAGTAAAGACCCACCAGAGGATCCCAGCTATTATGTACAGGGGTAAACAAGGCTCTTCTGCACCCCCAACGTAGCACCATGAAAGGCACCAATTCTGCCTCTGCTTGACAGAGCCCCAGCCCTCGTGGCACTCTCAGCTAAGCGTTGGACTAGTTCAGCAGTTCTAACCCACGAGCCGATCCACAGGAGAAAGACGAGGCTCTCTGCCCCTGGGAAAGTGTCATGCTCAGAGACCCTAGGAAGGGGCCCTCAACGTCTTAATCTGGTCGATCGCAGTGGGTCTTGGGCAGAGTGCCCAAGTGCTGGGGGAGTAGAAATTGCACGAATAGAATTAATGGCAGCAGGGAGTGAGGGGAGTGGGAGATACTGGCTGCTGACTTCCCAGATAGGAAGTCTAAGCTCTCTGCAAGTAGATGGTGGGCAGGGGTCTTACCCCTTGCCTGGGGGCCCTTGGTGGGAGAGGGAGGTATCTGGGGGGTCTCCCAGGCAGCCTGCAGCTGTGGGTGGGAGCGCATACCTGTGGGCCTTGGAGTGGGTAGTACAGGGCACAGGGGTGGCTGGTGCCCCCTAGAGGGAACCTGCATTGGCAGAACCCTGGAGAAAGGCAAACCAGAGCGGGACAGGCTTGGACCCCTAGAGGGGGCTCTTCAGGGCTCACTGGAGCCCCTGGGGCTGGCAACGTGTGCATTATCATGTGTCTGTGTAAGGCACCTGGCTCCCTGCAGCTCCCAGGACCAGCACCTGTGTCTACTTACAGTGTTCTCATAGCAGCTAGTGGACTGGATTAAGGTCCCCACTCTTCCCAGCCTGAGCAGGGCCCTGGAGCATCTGCAAAAAGGGCAGGCCCCTTAGGCAGCCGAAGCCACAGGGAGTGCAGCAGGCTTCTTACATTTGAGTGCCCAGCCTCACCAAGCCCCGCCTGGCCTGGACATCTGGGCCCCTGTGGGCAGGAGGGAGGGCAGAGGGGACCTTGGCTGTACCCAAAGACATCCCAACTGACCCTCGGAGAAGGACATCTGGGAACACAAGGGAGGAAGATGGAGTGGGAAGTGGAAGAGGGGAGGGAGGCGGATGTGAGGGGGGGTCCCACAGCGGGGGGAGGGGAGTCAGGCAGGCAGGATCACAGCAGAGTTCTGTGCCTGAGGCTGAGACAGGCCCCACATCTTCTCCCGGACTCCCTGGGGTAGAGGGCCCACCCCCCCACCCGGAGCAGAGTGCAGTCCTTCTCAAGCTGGGCTGTGCTCAAAGCTGTCTGTCTCCAGGAGCATGGGAATCAGCCCTCCTGAGAACATCGGAGGGTCTCCAGGGAGCCGGGGTTACAAGCTGGGCTGCCAACCAGAAGGCGAGCAATCTGAACCCCCCAGGCGACTAATCCGTGAGAGAAAGGGAGGCTTTCTACTGTAAAAGTGACAGTCTTAGAAACCGCAGGGGCGGTGCTACAGGGCCTCCTGGTCCTGGTGTCTCTCCTCTGGCGGCTGGTGAAGCCAACTCTCCTCTGGCGGCTGGTGAAGCCAGCTGGCGGCCAGGCTTGCCCTGAGCCCCTTCAGCCTACCTCGGAGCTGGCCCAGCACTTGCCTTGGCTGGGAATGCAGCGCAGGCCTGGAAGCAACAGCCCAGCCCAGGAAGTCAGATCCTTCTGAGACCACGTGGTTCTGAGAGGAGGCCAGGTAACGCAGTGGTCACCCCCACCTCAGACCCCATCTTTTGTAGAGGAATTAAACTGGGGAGGGAGGGAGAGGGCATGCAGGTCGGAGCGGGACCCGAGAGGAGGGCTCCGACTCCCAGGGCATGTCATGACCTGCGGACACTGCGCGCCCACTCCAGCCGGGCACCCCTCGCTGTCCCGGCCTCTCTGCTCCTCACAGCCACGGTCGCGATGACTTCCTTTCGGCCTTATGCCCAGAGAGGGTGTCTGTGACAAGAGCGACTCACTGAGTGCACAAACCCTTGGCTTTCTGAGTTTTGGTCATCGATGCTCCTGAGTTTTTCTAGCAATTGTATATTGCTTTCAAAATGCTTTCTCACAAAACTTTGGAAGGAGCAAAATAAACCCAAGAAGACGGTTTATGAACTGGAAAGCAGTACAGGGGCCATGCAGGGGGTGGGGGTGGGGTTCTGATGGTCCCCGAACCCTCCCAGCCTATACAGAGCCTGGCAGAGGGCACCTGGGAGGAGCCAAAGTGAGCTGGGAGCCTATTCTCCACCTGCTAACTCCCTCCACCCATCTCCCTCACCCCCAACCTTCTTGATGAGGGGGCGGGGCTGGGGTGGGCAGTTTAAGACTGTGGTGTGGGGGAAGCTGCCTGTGGTCTGGAACAAGAGCCATTTCTAAGCGCCTGCTTTTCACAAGGGGGAGGGAGAGATCCATGCAGAGATGGCCTCAGAGAGGAGCAGACACCCCGAGAGGCTGTGGGAAGGGGTGGCAGAGATGGATGTGAGCAGGGCAACCACGCCACGGACGCTGAGGACAGGTCAGCAGGGGGGCCTGGGCCCCTGGCTTGGGCCCAGCTGCACTTCTGTCCCTACCACGGGTGAGATACAGTGAGAAATATCAAATGTCACAGCCCTTTGAGCAGCAGCACTCAGCAGAATCCCACACGGCGGCGGAAGTCAGGAGCCTGAGCTAGTAGAAATTAGAACAAATAAGCTGGGAAATGGTCCCCAGGAGCCCTGGGGCAGGTGAGGGGGAAGGAATGACCTTGGAGGACTACCACTTTCACTCGGTCCTCACTAATATGGTGAACCAAGACACAGCAATTGAATTTGCCGTTTTGGACGACTGCGCCTCTCTCGCCCCCACAGTCTTTCCGAAGGAGGGAGCCTATGAAACTAGTGACGAATAAAGCCAGAGGAGCTCGGGAATGAGCTCAGGTGTGTGTGTGTGTGTGTGTGTGTGTGTATGTGTGTGTGTGTGTGTGTGTAATTTGCTCTTGGTGGGTGTGGTGGTTAATGGTATGTGTCAAATTGCGAGTCCATGATTCTCAATATTATGTAATTAGCCCTCATGTTGTGATGTGATCCCAGGGGAGTTTCCTTGAGGGTGGTGGTGGTGGTGTCTGCACAATACATGAAACACCTTCTAAAAGTTCCTAAGGGCCCTGGCGGCACTGTGAATGAGGCGGTGGGCTCCTAACTTCAAGGTGGATGGCTCAAAATTTCACAAGAGACTCCTATCATGAAAACACCATGCATGGATTTAAAAACAGTTTGCACCAACATAGACTTGGGCTGACTTGTCATAACATGACTGCACAAGATATCATTTGAGGCAGCTATAAGGATAAGACATCAATTTGAAAAGAGCCCCTATCAGAGGAACGTAAATTCTGCTAAAATTGAAGCAGCAGTAAATGTCAAGTTCACGGTGAAGCTTCTGTGAAAGGATGGTGAAATCACCAATGTTTTCCACACAGCTGATGGGGGCAATAGCCCAGAGGAATCAGCAGTTTACCAATGGATAGTTCATTTTACAGAGGGCCAGCATGTTGTTGAAGGTGAAGGCCCGCAGCAGCAGACCATCCTCATCAATGTGCAAGGAAACAATCCATTTGCCATCTTCTTTCTACGCTAATTGAAGAGGATCAGCAGCAGGTCACCAACAAGAAACAACAGCCAGCACCAGAGACATCTCGGTTGGCTCACCTTAAACAGTTCTGACTGAAAAATTAAAGTTGAGCTGAGTTTCCTCTCAATGGGGGACAAACGCTGTTACGCTCGGATCCACTGCAGACAAGAGCACAGTTTCAGTGGAAACGTTAAGCAAATGAGACCGAGACCCTGAAGCATTTCTTGGAAGACTTATAAGAGGAGGTGAAGCATGACTTTACCAGTTTGATCCCGAAGACAAAGCATCATCAAATGAACGCCTACCCAACGGTGGAAGGGGTCCAGTCAAAGCAAGCAAGAGGTCATGACAACAGTTCTTGGAGATGTCAAAGGCATTTTGCTTGTTGACTTTCTGGAGGGCCAACGAATGGTAACAGCTGCTTATGATGAGAGCACTTTGAGAGGGAACCACAGCTTTGGTAAAAAGCATGCTTTGACAGAGCATCCCTCCTGGTCATGACAATGCTCCTGCTCATTCCTCATTAAGCAACGACAATGTTGCTAAAGGTTTTGTGAGAAACCACTAGGTATCGTCTTGTGGGGCTGACTTGCCCTCTTCTGGATTATTTCTAATTCCAAATCTAAAAATAAACCCCAAATCTTTTTAAAAGCACTCATTTTCTTCAAATAATAATCTAAAATGACTGCATTGATAAGGTTAAGTTCTCAGTACACTTAGTTATTAAAGGATGACTAGAGGGTATTATTTATAAAATTGTCTTAACCTCGAGGGAGCCTATATTGAGAAATAAAGTATATTTTTATTCCACTTTTTGGAACATTTTCAAGAGCACGCACACGCGCACACACACACACACACACACACACAGGGGCTCCAATATACTCATGAGAAAATTCTGTTAACTTTTCATTCCATTTTCCCATGATCTCTTTAAAGTCCCCTGGTATAGGGGATTTATTTCTTGAAAATGGCTTACACAGTAGTAGAGACTGGTAAATCTCAAGTCCATGGGTCAGGCATCCGGTTGGAGACTTCTCCTGACTCGCATGGTTGCAGGGGATGATGAATGCAAAAATCATCAGTTCAGATGACAGGCTGCTGGCTCACATCCCAAAAACCAGAGACCAGATGGTGACAACTGGATGCAGGAAAGATACTGTGTGAGAGAGAGCGCTTTGCCAGAATATCCATATATGTTGGGTGCAGGGAGCACAGAGTGGAAAATGATACAATACTGAGAATTATGGTCTAGCTAAGTTGGCACCTAACATTAACCATTATAATCCACTCCTTATCAACTTACATAGTAAGAAAGTAATATTTGCATCTAACATGATACAACTAACATTTATAATAGTGGATACACTTACCTCATAGCCCCATTTCTATATGGTTATGGTATAAGAGACAAAAATATTTGATATATATTATACACACATATCATAAACTAAGGATGAAATATAACAATTGCAGTCCTTATTTCTGCAACTAGTCATGTGGTCTAACTGGTATTGTGAACAACTTTTTTTAGCACTCATTTTATCCTTTATGTTCAGCAAGCACCTCAGCTAGTCATGGTAGGATGATCCAAGCCTGCATTCCTAAAGTAGTGATATTGGAATTGGATTGTTATAATTTTCGACTGACTAATCATAGGCCATAGTATTACTAAGAGACAACCAAGTGATCTCCTGTATTCTAGATAAAACTCTTAATTGCCTGTATTATGTAATAGCAGATATTCCACTGGTTTCACAACCACGCCAGTCAATATGGTAATTCCAAGAATCAAGCACCCAGTCAATAGGGCAACTTCTTCCTTTTCCTATTGATGGAGAGGCACTAAGAGCCTAGGTAGGAGCACTTCTTTCTTTTTGAAAATAAAACCTCTAGCTTCCAGAGCATAGGGTTATGGGACCGGAAACAGAAATTGTGTAAGTGTGCCACTAAGGGTGGTGGTAAGTGGTGTCACTTCCACTCCTGCATTCCACATCCATAAATTCTGACTATGGGATGAAGCACATCTCACACCAGACGAGGCCATACAGCCTCATGAAGCGTGGGGGTAATGGCTGTGGAACTAGAACGCTTGAAGGAGGAAAGGCATAGAAAGTACAGAATGCTATTTAGCCTTCTCGAGCGGGCCTGAGAAGCAGCAAACCGTCTCTCTATTCAGGTGGCTCCCAGAACACTGGTGAGACAAAATGGCCCAAGACATGTCAGCTCTGTCAGCTTCTGCATTCCTCTGCTTGCCCTAGCCCATAGCAAAGCCTGCCACTTCCTCACAGTGTAATTAAAATACCTTACCAGGGGGTTGAGCCCCGGTGGCGTTGTGGTTGTGTGCGGGACTGCGGACCACTGGGATGGAGGTTCAATTCCAGCAACAGCTCCACAGGAGCAAAGGCTGAGCCTCCTATTCCCACCACCAAAGGGCAGTTATGCCCCCCCACTAAAAATACCTTATCAGGATAAAATTTAAGAACAAGGAAGTAAGCATAGAAACTGATTGGCCTCTGCTCCCTATAATAACTGTGTAAAGACGACAATAAGATAGACCTGTGCTATCAGCGCCTGGTCTCCGGAGTCTGTGTGCATGTGTTGGTGACGCTATCTCCCTCGCCCCGCTGTGTGCCGGGCCTGTTCCCACAATGAACATTGCCCCAACAATGCAAAGTACTGCCACCTAACTGGCACTATAATAGAGTCTTTAAAGTCATTCCATCATTCATCAGGCTAGTTGTTTCAAGATGATGGGGAGCATGTTAAGATCTGTGAATCTGGGCTGAGTCCTGGAGGCGTAGTGGTTGTGCGCGGGACTGCGGACCACTGGGATGGAGGTTCAATTCCAGCTCCACACGAGCAAAGGCTGGACTTCCTACTCCCACCACCAGAGGGCAGTGATGCCCCCCCCAAAAAAAGATCTGTGAATCCATAAGAAGAGCCTATGACTGTACTTAATTTGCTACGAAGTGAGGCTCTTGACCTAAGACAAATGCTGTGTGGGAAAACATAGTGATAGATAAGGTATTTTGTATATCAATAGATGGTAATTTTAGCAGAGGCATATGGGCAAATAAGACAAGAACATATCTATCTAAAGAAGAACTAAAAGGCGCCCTTTTCCATGATAGAAGCAGTTCAATGTAATCAACCTGCCACTAGCTTGCTGATTGATCACTCCGAGGAATTGGGCTTCCTTGGGAACCCAGTGTAGGTCTCTGCTGCTGGCAGCTTTGCATTCAGCCAGGGCTATAACCAAGTTGGTCTTGGTGAACAGTAGACCATATTGCTAGCCACGCACAACCCCATGGCCGCTATCATGGCCACTTTACTCCTGAACCCACTCGGCAGTAACAAGAGTGACCAGGGAAAGAAGAATGCAACAACATATCCATTTAATTGTTAACCCTCCTCTGCTGAGGTCATCCTTTGCAGAGCATTCACATGAGCTACAAATTTTTAGCCCATTCATAGAGGTCTTTCCACATGCTTCTTCTCCATACTTTCTTATCATTAATGTCCCAGTCATGTCCTTCCAAGTCTCTGAAGTCCAGCCAAACCATTGGTCACAGCCCATGAATCAGCATACAGTCATACATCTGGCCATTTCTCCTTCAAAGCAAAGCGAACAACTGCTAGAACCATTCTCAGTATCAGATGTCTTAGGCTGTATTTTCTAGAGGGGCAAAACCCATGAAATTGTGTGTGACTGTGTATGTGTAGATGGAGGAGGGGAAGAGAGGAGGGTGAGCGAGGGAGGGGGAAAGGGAGGTGGGGGGAGGAGAGAGAACAAACACACACAAGCAAGAAATGTCAAGAAAATGGCTGGGACAACTGTGGAGGCTGGCAAGTTACAAATCTGTGGGTAAAGCTGAAGGCTTCTCCTGACTCACACGATTGCAGGGGCTGGTGAGTCCTCACATCAGCAAGTCAGATGGTAGGTTGCTGGCTCACAGAACTGAGAGTGCTAGTGTGTATTTCAAATTTTGCAGGCCAAGTACCAGTCTCATATCCCAGGAAACCAGAAATGACAAGTTAGATACAGAATTGAGAGTGTGCTTTGCTAGAACAACCATATACAAGAGGAACTCATTAACATTAACTTATTAACATTTTTTTCAACAGTTTTATTTGGAAGTAATTTACATATCACATAGTTCATAGTTTAAGTGTGCAGTCATATCAAGGGACTAGCACAGCCACCCTCACATCAATTTTAGAGCATTATCCCCTGCCATGGTTAAATCACCTGCATTATGAAATCACAATTTGATCTAATGCTCCCTCCTCTCCTACCCTTCTTCATTATTTACTCCCCAAGTCCCTCCCTATCTACCCCCACCCCTCTATTTCCTATAAACCCTTGTTATATTATCTATTATGATTTTGCTATTATCATTAAACATCCTCTCTTTCTGTGCTTCACAGCTGGGAGGTCCAACAAAAAATAATAAAAAACAAAATCATGCTAAGGTGGTAAGGATAAAAACAATAGTGTGCAGACACAAATATAAATAATGCATAAGATGGAAGAGATCTCCAACAGTATTCAAAAAGCCAGGGAAGAAACTTATGTCATGGAACCAGTAAAAGATGCTTGCACCCAGAACAAATTCAGGGTGCATCTACACGGTGATCAACTGGCCAAATGTCAAGGTCAATTCCTCGTATATGGTCTCCACCTGATAATAAGGCTATTTGAGACTCTTGCCTGTGGCTAGAGGAGGTCTGCCAGTGGCTCAGTCTAGCTGGATCCTCTGCAGATGGGTTTGGGACTCCCCTGTTCCCCACAGCCCTCCACAAATTTGGTGTCCATAACTTTTGCTATGATGCTTTTCTCCTCACCATATTTGAATTTTTGTATTTGTCATCTTTGGATCACCCAAACTGGCATGCTTCTGTTTGGAAGGAATTCATCCTTAATTGAAGAAAAATAGGTGCCCTTTAAAGATTTTTTTTTTAAAGATTTAAGATTAAAAAACTAAAAGAATTCTGACGGAGTGAAATCAGGTCAGTGAGGAGAATGTCTAGTGATTTCCTGTTGAAATTCTCCTCACATTGACTTTGTATGATGAAAGGCCTAAGCAGGAGCATTGTTAGGGCAGAGGAATCTGTTGATGTGTCTGTCAGAGCTGTGGTTCCCTCTCAATGTACTCTCATCATAAGCAGATGTTATCATTCGTTGGCCCTCCAGAAAGTCAACAAGCAAAATGCCTTTGACATCTCCAAAAACTGTTGTCATGACCTCTTGCTTGCTTTGACTGGACCCCTTCCACCGTTGGGTAGGCGTTCATTTGATGATGCTTTGTCTTCGGGATCAAACTGGTAAAGCCATGCTTCATTTCCTCTTATAAGTCTTCCAAGAAATGCTTCAGGGTCTCGGTCCCACTTGCTTAACGTTTCCACTGAAGCTGTGCTCTTGTCTGCAGTGGATCCGAGCATAACAGTTTTTGTCCCCCATTGAGAGGAAACTCAGCTCAATTTTAATTTTTCAGTCAGAACTGTTTAAGGTGAGCCAACCGAGATGTCTCTGGTGCTATTGTTTCTCTGTTGCTACTGGTTCTCTTCAATTAGCGTAGAAAGAAGATGGCAAATGGATTGTTTCCTTGCACATTGATGAGGATGGTCTGCTGCTGCGGTGGCCTTCACCTTCAACAACATGCTGGCCCTCTGTAAAATGAACTATCCATTGATAAACTGCTGATTTTTCTGGGCTATTGCCCCCATCAGCTGTGTGGAAAGCATTGGTGATTTCACCATCCATTCACAGAAGCTTCACCGTGAACTTGACATTTACTGCTGCCTCAATTTTAGCATTTACATTTCTCTGATAGGGGCTCTTTTCAAATTGATGTCTTATCCTTATAGCTGCCTCAAATGATATCTTGTGCAGTCATGTTATGACAAGTCAGCCCAAGTCTATTTTGGTGCAGAACTTTTTTAGCCCATACATAGTGTTTTCATGAAAGGCATTTTCCATAATCTTTTAGAAGAATATATGGTATGTTATTGGCTTTGCTTTACTAGAGAATTCAGCCTAAACCAATTGAGGAGGGGCAGACAGGTGGCTGGCTAAAGCACTTCAGGAAGTCTGTTGGAAGAAAGGAAGAGCTGCTGGAACCCTGCGAATGGGGAGGAGTCAAAGTACGACCTCCACAGGTAATTGGTTGGCTTAGAGTGGAAACCCCACTGGCTCCTGAGAGAGCAGCAGGGTCTCAGGCAGGAGGAAGTATGCTTGATGAAAAGTTAAAATCGATTGCTTAGAATTTCCTGAGATATCACAAGCCTCTGCCCCTAGCTCCAGCAGCCCTGGGTGAGGAGGAGTCGTGTGCCGGGCTGCTAACCAGGGGTGGGCAGTTGAGCTTAGCAGCAGCTCCTCCAGGGAGGGAGGTGGCTTTGCTTCCGTGATACAGGAACTGTGGCAAGCCAGTTGACTCTTAGAGAAGACAGCATCTGCCCGGTGGACGTAGGGGTTTACGGGGAGAAAGCCATCTTGATGAGAAGGAATTTAAATAATAGATTGCTCTGGTTATAATAATAATTGAAGAAAGGGTGTCTTAAAATAACTTAAAGAAGGGCTGAGTCCCCGTGGCGTAAGTGGTTGAGTGCAGGGCTGCGGCCCGCAGGCTCGGAGGTTCAAATCCAGCGGCAGCTCTCAGGAGTGCCACTGGGTAGCTCCCACGACCACCAGAGGGCAGTGATGTCCCCAAAAAACAACAAAAAAGTAATTACTCAAAGAATTTTTGTCTTAGAATCTTTCTTTAGAAGTTCTATACAAAATGTTTTAATAAATGTTTGCTTTATTAAAAGACACGGCGGGCTGAGCCCCGGTGGCGTAGTGGTTGTGTGCGGGACTGCGGCCCACTGGGACAGAGGTTCAATTCCAGCAGTGGAGCTGGGCCTCCTACTCCCACCACCGGAGAGCAGTGATGCCCCCCCCCCCAAAAAAAACAAAACAAAACAAAACAAAAGACACGGCATGGCAGTCTGGGGCCCCCACAAGAGCAGTTCTACTCTGTTCTATATAGAGGCCCATCATGCATTGGAATCAACTAGAAGGTCGTGAGGTTTTTAAGTTTTTGGCCTCGACTCTAGCACATAGAAATGGCACTGGGCAAGGGTATTCCACAGACAGACCCCTGAGGATTTTAGGGGCCCTAAGGTCGGATCCCTGGCCAAGTAGTAGTTATGAGCTGCTCTGCTCACGGGAAGGTCGGCAGTTCAAAACCACCAGAAGCTCCTTGGGAAAAAGACAAGGCTTTCTAATCCCACAAAGAACGAGAATCTCAGAGACCCACAGGGGCACACTGCCCCCCCCCTGCCCCTGCCCCTCATCCTCTTGGGTCGCAGGAGTTGGAATCAGCGAGTTTCCTTAGTTTGTTTTGAACAGAAAGACAGCCAAGCGATTTCTTGGTCGTCTCTGAGGCAGAGAAAAGGACCCCAGCTCAAACCCCCAGTCCCTGCCATCAGGGCAGATGGTGCAGCTGCAGGCCCTGAGGTCATGTACAGCCCAAAGGGCCAGTTCTTCTGGCAGCCATGGAAACCAGCAAGCGGGCGCCGCGTCACTGAAGTCTTTCTGATTAGCACTGGTAATGCCTGGGCCCCGCTTAGCTAGCAAGCTGTAGATTTTTTAAAAGGGCGGTTCACTCTGTGGCTGGAGTGGACATGATTAAGTATAGAAAACAGAACGGCAAGGAGGAGGCGGGGCCCTCTGTCAAGCTCCTCTTCTCTTACACTGTTCTACAGAGACCCAGCGGTCCCTGCCCACGGGATCCCCCACGGCACCCACCGAAATCACACACCCACACCCCCCTCGCCAAGAACCCCTGGGCCTGGCAGGCTGCCAGGCCCGGCAGAGCCCCACAGACACTGCTCCCAGAGATCCAGTCAAACGGAAAATGTTCCGGATCGCCTAACTGCACGAACAGGTTTGGGAAATAAGCTGCTAATTGCGAGTCCTCAGTGAGAGAGCCAGCGGGCTTCTGAGGACACCCTCAAGACAGGGGCTACCCACTCCCTGGCCCTTATAGCACACAGGTGTCGGTGGGACGTCCCACCCCTGTGGGAGCTCAGCCTGATGCCAGGGCCGCTGGGGGCGGTGGGTCCCCACCCGCACGGGGCTATGACTCAGCTGCCCCACAGAAGAGCACCAGGAACACGGTTGTGGGGGTGGCTGCACACCCAAGAGCAGCAGGACCAACAAGAGGCAAGCGGATCTCCAAGCCACGGATGACCCCTGTGGCTGACATGGTCTGGGAAAGTGAGGGGCACTGGTGAAAAGAGGAGATGCATTCTGGGTAGGGGCAGAGTAAAATCAAGACCAGGTGCGGAGACCACCGCTTGGTGTCCGGTGGCCTTACAACTTGCCTGTCAAAGAGATTTTATCAAGAGGAGGGTGGGGGAAGAAAAAGGTGACTTTCAAATGTCATTGAGCTTATTTTCTGTCTCCAGGTGGGAAAGCTCTGCTCAGGTGGGTCTCTGAGACGGAGCGTGTCCATGATCCAGGTCTGCCTTAGTTATCTTGTGTGGCTATAACAGAAATACCACAAGTCGATGGCTTTAATGAAAAAAATTAATTACTTTCTGTAATTTGGGAGACTAGCCCTGTGGAATTCAGGGTCTGCCTCCAGGGGGACACTCCATCTGCTCTCAGGAACGTCCCTGGCTCCTTCGGCGTCTAGTCCCAGGTCCCATGGTGATCATGCGGCGCGTGTCTCCCTCCCTGCACTCTCTTGCTTCATCTGTTCTTCCTTCTCTCAGAAGAATGATTTGAAACACGCCTGATGTCAACACTGCCTTATTCACATCACAAAGAAAATCCATGCCCACGTCGGACTGTAACCACCAGGTAGGATCCGTAACACACAATTCGATTCATAACTGGGAGCAAGCAACTCCAGGGCCCAGGTGACCCGTGCTTCCTGGTGTCGTTCTGGCTGCAGGGACTGCTCGGGCCTCACTTCTGCATGGGGCTGAGCAGGCGAGGCCTGGGGCAGCTCTGCCCAACAAGGTTGACCACACTGAGGGGCATACAGCAACCCAAAGAGAGCTTCTTCGTGCGAACTTGAGGTGAGGTGCCCTCGGCTTGGTACAATTGACCCTTGTGTCTGGGGGTGCCACAAAGGTGACTGACAACCTCTCTGGAGTTTTGGGGACTCACAGAGACTCTTGCGCTGAAGAGATGGCACCTCACCAGCTCTGCTCACCCTCTTTGCATGATGGAAGGTCACCTGGTCCCCAGGCTTCCAGATGACACATCTGCGTCCGTGGCTTTGGGAGAGACAAGAGGGAGGAAGCGGATGCAAGGAAGGAACGGGAGAGAAATGGCATTTCTACTCACTGCTATCCTCTCCTGACTCCTTAAGCCCACTCCAGACTGCTTTTGAACTTGCTTCTGGTCCACTCTGGGCCCTAGCGAGGTCGACAGAATTATAAAACATTCGAGGCCCTGGCTAAGAAAGGGCACTAAGACCTTGTTTGTAGTTTGTAACTTGGTCGACCTCAGAGGCTTCAGCTTTTTATTGTGGTCACTTGATTCGCTGAGCCAGAGGAATTTGCACACCAGTCCCAAGCGCTCAGTTGGACCCCAGTTGCCTCTTGGGGGGAATGAGGGACACAACTCAGAACTTATCTGCTGGGTGCCAGGTCGCAGCAACAGACAGGCCCAGAAGTCAAACGGCCTCAACCTGACCCTTGGTCCCAAGTTCCTCTCACGATTAGGACTCTGCTCTGACCCAGGAGTGGATTGCTCCCTGCTCCTCCCTGCCAGCTTCCTGGCATTGGGCCAGTTCAAGAGTGCTGACATTCAGCAAGCTCTCCTGACACTTAGTTGACAAGTGACAGGCATGGACATACCCCACATCTTAGAAGGGAAAAGGGAGGGCATCAGATGTAGTACCAGCAGCCACAATCCATCTCCGCCTCCGTATCCCGAGCCCGAATCCAGTCACTGAGCACTCCGGGGAAGGAAGAGGAGACTGGAGCAGAGAATCTCAAGGCAGGGTCGTGGTGGTGCGGTCGTCAATTGCCTGTGACTGAGTCAGCTCCAACCTGTGGTGACTCTATGCCCCACAGGGTCTGCAGACAGGTCCGAGCCCAGGGACAGATTACCCAGGAAGCACAGTGAGCACATGCTGAGGAGACCGTAGTCCACAGCAAAGTGGGAGGGCACTAAAGAACACTGCTCCCGTGCAGAGGAACGTGTCCGCTGAAAGGGGCCATGAGCAAGGTTGTTGAAGTCACGCAGCCTCTCCGGCTTTGGCCCCTCGCTGATGTCAGCCCCTCCTGTGGTCCTCTCCAGAAGCACGGAGATCCCTTTCTAGTCAGCAAGAAAAGGTGGGCTGTCTGGCCCAACTCTTCCTTCCTTTAAAAAAGTTTTATTAATACTGCATCCATGTCATACAATGCAATAATTCTTACATAGCGAGAAGAGTTTTATCGCCACATTCAATTCTGGAACATTGTCTTTCCTTGTACTCATGGTTATTTATGTATCTTTTTTTCTGATTGTGGCAAAAGTATACACAGCAAAACATTCTCCAATTCAACAATTTCTACATGGATAATTCAGCGCCATTGATAATAGTCCCCATTTGGTGGGCAGTGAGGGAAGAGGCAAAAATAAGAAGCTGATAGCAAGGACTCAAGTAGAAAGAAAATGCTTTGAGAATGAAGATGGCAACAAATGTACAAATGTGCTTGATACAATGGATGGGTGGATGGATTGTGATAAGAGTTGTACAAGTCCCTAATAAAATTATTTCTTAAAAATAAAGCAATTTAATAGTCTCTATTTGCATAATCATTATTGATATCCTTTTCCAAAGTATTCCACCACTATTAACAAATGCAATACCCCCCATCTACGAATAAGTTTGCCACAATACTTGTGTTCTGATCATGCAATTTTCTTTGAAGGCAGCTTTTCATTTGTTCATTCATAATCACAATATTTATTATGAAACAAGTGTCAAATCTGAAGAGTTTGAAGCAAGATTTGTGTTCTATGTGGCAGAATATGTGGAAAGTTCTTCTTGCAGGAAATATGGTCACTAGTAAAAATCTTAGTGAATGGCATAATCCAGTTTATTTCATGGCTAAGATACACACACATATGCACACATGTATAACTGTAACTCACCTATCCTAGTCAAATGCATGAGTTAGCAGAGGAGCAGGGAGGACCATAAATCAGCAATGCAATGAAGTGGCTCCTCCAGCTTCACCTGCCTTAACTCAGCCCCAGAAAACAAACAATGAACAAACCTAGAAGAAGGTGCTCGGCCAGAGGTCGGCAAACTGTAGAGCCAATCCTGTCCCTCCTAACAACCTTAAAATCACTCCAGAAAAAAAAAAAAAGTCACTCCAAAGCCTTAGGCATGTTTTCCCAAACAAATGAAATCACCGTGATCTGAAATAATAACCTTCAAATGCTCTCAATGTCGCTTCAGAGCTGCACGTTCACCTTGAAAGCCACAGTTTGCCGACCACTGTACTAGGCCAATGGGGGAGAGGCTGCTGGCCTGGTCACCCCCTGACCCTGCTGTGCTCACCAACACCCACATGGCCACAGGACCGAGAACTTCATATACGTCTGCCTGCTATACTGCTGGACCCTGGGCAGCCCTGGGGCGACTGTCCATCTCTGTGGCTGCTCACTCTCTCTGTGAACCTCATCACTTCCAGGCTGGAGGAGGAAATTCTCTCTTCCAGGTGGGAGAGAGGACCCCATCAGTGCACACTGGACATCTTCCCAGCCACCCCGAGGGTCCTACAAAGCCGCCTCTCGGCTTCCCACGGACACTCGGACACCCTGGGCCCCGCTCCCATTCTGCCCGGGGTCCAAGACTGTGTGCTGGACAAGTCACACAGGAAAGTGCTCCAGGCCCATGAGCAGACCAGGGAGAAGCCAGAGAGAGGGAGGAACTCTAGCCAGCGGGCAAGTCATTCTTCCACCTTCATGGAAAAGGGGAAAGCCTGAGCTAGCTCCCCACTTCCCAGGCCTGCTCCGAAGGAAGCTGCCGCCGGAACAACCTCCAGGCTTCCGAGAAAACCACCTGCACTGACCGACGCCCAGCACAGCCCAGCAGGCACCCCATGGGTACGGAATTACAGTCAGTCCCAATGCCCAAGGGGACTGCCGACTTTGGGGCCAGCATCCTGCTGCAGGCAACACCCAAATGCTGGCTTTGCCTTGTGCTTTAACCTCCAAGAACAGCCGGGCCCCTGGGCCCCTTCTACTCTTCGGCATCTAACACAGAGCTGTGATCAGCGCACGCTCAGTAAAACCCTCCGTCTGGTGTGCCTGGTATGCAAAATCTGGAAAACCCATTATTCTGCTTGAAAGCCCAAGTTACCACAGAGGCCGTCTACCACTCTCCTCGTTTAAAAAGACAGAGATACACACCGATGAAAGTGATGTGGCATATAATGTCACCTGGCTTTGATGATTCAATTCAGAGAAGGTACCTGGGGATCTGCCAGTGCCTTGGGCATCGTTTGGATGTTGTTTGGAAAGCGGAGGCAACAGAGGCCCTGCTTCCCTGTCTTGCTGCAGTACACACCTTGGGAAAAGACTCCTGGGTCACAGTAACACCAGAGATGAATATGGGGGAGGGGTGCAATAGAATCCAGGAGGGATTTTGCAAGCTTCCCCAAGGAAAGTGCTCTACCGGTCTTTCGTCAGCTAGGGGAAAACTTCAGAAAGGCACGTCAAGGTTCCCCTCTTCATCCACAGCTGACTCTCCCTCTCAGTGGTCAACCTAACAAGAATAAAGGGGGCTGGTGGCACCGTGGTTAAGTGCTCACTGCCAACAGAGAGATGGGCAGCTCTCAGCAGGAGAAAGATGTGGCAATTTGCTTCCATAAAGATTCACAGCTTTGGCCGTTTTATGAGGTAGTTCTCTGAAGACACCCAAACTCACTGCCATAGCAAACCTATGGGTCCAGGTGGTATTGCCCTTGTGGTTTTCCAAGGTTGTAAACCTTTACATGAGCAGAAAGCATCACCCCCCCCTCCCTTGGGAACAGCTGGTGGACTTGAACTGCTGACCTTGTGGTTAGCAGCCTAAGACATACACCACCAGTCTCACAAAGTCCTATAAGGCCACTTACTATGCGTTGGAATCCACAAGTCCTGGCTTTCCTGCAAAGCCAGGCCCAGTCGACTTGGTTGTCGATGGGGAAGGGCAGCTTCCTGCATGCTCCTCCCTCCCTGGGAAAGTCTCTAGTGGTGCCGACAGCTTGGACTCAACCTTAACCTAAAGGCTGGTGGTTTTAAAGTTGACCAGCAAGCTTGGTACCGTGGCAATATCGTAGCCAGTGAGGTTAATCCAAGGCCCAATTATTGCTAATTGAAAGTTGATCAGCAGAGCCAAAGAAGAAAGGTCTGGAGATCTGCTTCCATAAGGACCACAGGCAAGAAAACTCCTGGGAGATCTACTTTGTAACACCTGGGAACACCATGAATCAGATCAACTCACTGACAGTGGCTTTTGACTTTTTCGCTTGGCCTCTTTCTGAAAAACCCATAGAAAAAGCCAGAAAGGAAAGCAAGCCAAGGAGTTCTCCATGCGATGAGGGCACCGGTCCAGGGCAGCCCTGGAGCAGAGGTGGCTGATCAGACCTTTAAAGTCGAGTCTCTAACCAGGGAGACAGGAACCAACACAAGGCAGAGTGCCCAGGGTCTCCTGAAATCCCTGCTGGCCGGGGGTAGGGGTGGAGGGTGAGGGTGAGGGTGGGGGTGGTTGTTGAATGCCAGAGGAAAACAAACCCAGCTTCCCATTGCCACTGCTCCCAGCTGGAGCTTGTTGCTGGGGCCTGTGAAAGTTACTCAGGAGAGGCGAACAATCCAAGCTGCCTCGCAGAGAGCGGCCATCGGCCCGGGGCCTGGCATCTTACCAGCCCTGGAGCTTACCCTTGGACTTCCCCTTGGGAAGCTGGGGTCTGTTGGCAACTGCGCCCGGCGACGGGGTGGGGACGTGCTCGATTTGAGGACCCTTAGCAGGGAGCGAGTGGCAGTGGGGAGAGAAAAGAAGTGCCTTAGCACGGACCAAGCATCCATCCCTCCCACCTCCCATCCCCAAGGACCAATCTCCTCTGCCCGGGGAGGAGAGAGGCAGGGGTTATTATTCCAACAGGTCCCCCCTCAGAACGGCCTCCTTCGGCCAGCTTTCCTCCACGCAGCCCCGAGGCCCCGAATTCTGGAGCGTCAAGGCACCTGCAGTGAGACCGGGCTCCATCCCAGCGGGAGGGGTCCTGGGCGGTGCCTTGGGGCGCTCCCAGGCCTCCTCGGAAGGGGCGGGGCGCTTCCGGCTGGCGCGCCCCTGGCGCCCCCTCCCTGGCTCACCTGGCGCAGGTGCTGCAGCAGCGTCCCCGCCTCCTCGCGCCGGCCCTGGCGCACCATCCGCAGCAGCTCCTGGACCATGCCGACGCGCCGGTGGTAGGGGGGCAGCCCGGCGCCCGCAGCCCCGCGCCCCGCCTTGTCCCCAGCTCGCAGCAGCAGCGACGCCCAGAAGTCCGGGCGCTCGCGGCGGGGGCCGGGCGCTGCGCCGGGGCTTGCTCTCTCCGCCAGGCTGCCCTTGGTCTGCCGGGTACCCATGCCGCCGCCGGGCCTAGGGAGCCCGCCCGGCCAGCTCCTCGCCACGCGGCCGCTCGGACGCACGCGCCTCCCGGGCGGCAACTTTGGGGGAACTGTTGCGCGCGGGCGGCGCGAGGGCGGGAGAGGGCGGCCGCGCGCTCCCCTCGCTCCTCCCTCCTGCGCCCGGGCGCGCTCCCCGCCGCCCGCCGCCCCGCCCGGCCCCGGCCCCGGCCCGCCCCCGCGCCCGGCTCGCTCCGCCGCGCGCCCCTCCCGCCCCTCGCCTGCCCGCCGCCGCCGCCGCCGCCGCCAGCTCCCGCCCGCCCGGGCCGCCCGCGCCCCTCCCGGCGCCCCCGCGGGCGCTCGCCCCCTGCCGGCCACCGCACTGCGCCGCCCGCCGGAGGCGGCCAGGCCCGACGCCCTGGCGCCTGGTGCCCACCGCGCTGCCCAGATGCTGCCGGATGGTGGTGGGAAGGGACACGGCTGGCGGACCCCGGAACGATGCGGGGGGAGGGGGGATCATCATTCCGGACACCCAACCCCCCCGGTTAGCGTCCAAGTCACACGCGGAGGCGCCGGATACAAAGGAGTCTGCGGGCGGGGCCTTGGCTCCGGGTTTTAGGCTGCATCGCCGATGCTTCCTGGCCGGTGGCAGGCCCTTGGAGGTGGTGATGGGCACTGACCATGGAAAGTGGGTGCAGGGTGTGTGTTGGGGGGAGAACCGCCTATGGAAAAGATCTGTTACTTCTGTTAGTCTGGCCTCACAAAGGGATGGGCGGATGTTCAGAACAGTCTTCTCCAGGGTCGCTGACACTCAACGCTTGGGGTAATTCGGGTACAAAGAGCAGCAAAGCTGCGAGTAGGCCCAGCTGTGCACTGCCACCGGCCACCCTGCCCCGCTCCCTCCTCCGCCCCCACCCCCCACGTTTCTGGCATGTTCTCCTTAGTGTATAATCTGCCCCAATCTAACCATGGATTCACAAAGAAAACTTAATTAGTCCCATACCCCCCAGTTAATGATGTCCCACTTCTCTTCCCTTTTCACTTAATTTAAAAAAAAAAAATGCCTGTGTTTATTGTCTCCAATCATCCTGCACCTACTAGAGTTTGGCCTCTGGCCATACCGCTTCATGAAATTCCTCTTGCCAGTGACTAGTTGCCAAATTCTGGGACCATTTCCAGCCTGCATTTTGCTGGTCTTTAAGCAGCCTCTTCCTGTTCCCTGCTGTGATTGAAACTCTACCCCCTTGGCTTGTAAGACAATACTGTCTTGAGTTTCTTCTTCACATTGCTTCTCAAGTTTCCGCCTCCGGTTCCTGTGAGAGCCCCTTTTCTTACCGCCACCCTGTACGTGTTGGTGGACCTGTGTGCTGCCGCCCCAGACCTCTCCCTGGACAAGGCTATTGTGCACCAGGTACATGCTGAGGACTCCTCGCTTTCCACTTTAGAAGCTAATAGGTTAACTTGTAACTGATTCATGGAGGCTGGCAGGGGAGAGGAGACTCCTGGGGGAGAGACCGAGGGCTTATTACTCAGGGCTCAGCAAGTAGCCTCTGTGTCAGCATATTCCCTGCCATTCCACTTACCTCCAAGTCACCAAGAGCAAGCCATAGGTCGGGATGGATGCAGTGCGTTTAGGATCACAGCTGAACAGAGCTCGGGGAAGCTGCTACTTTTAGAGGAAGCAGGAAGCCCGATCCAGGAGGGAGATAGAACCTTAGCCCTCAAAGCGGCTCAGGGCTAACATAGTACCAAGAAGTTACCAGGTCAAGAGTGATCAAAGCCTCGCATTCTTGACACACACAGTAGTGTCTAGTAGTGTAAGAGATTTAGCACTGGGCACTTTCCTGCTCAACAAATAGCGCATCCTTCTCCCGGCCTCCTTCCTTGCCTTTTGTACCTACTCGAGGTTTGGGTCCCCTTACATGGATGGCAGGTCAGAACCCTGGAGTCCTGGTGCGCTGTATTTTTTCTTATCACTGCCTCTGGTCAGCCATGACCAGGTGACAGTGCCAATGATGGTAACCTTACTTTGCTGTGCTCCATCTTGGACGGTGTACGTCTCTTACACCGTTTAATGTCTTCAGCAACTTAGCAAGTGAAGGAACAGAATCTCAGAGTTGAAGTGACTTGCCCAAGGTCACAGACAGTAAAGAACAAAACTGAGATTCACACTGAGGGCTGTCAGACTTGAAAGTCTATGTGTTTCCACTACTTTGAACCCCTCTACCTTACATCCCCTCTGGTCCTTGCAGTAGCCTTCTCCGTGGTATCCCCACGTTGTCTAATGCATGCAGCAGGTGGAGTGGTCATTCTGAATGGAGGAGGATGCCCACCGACACTCTCCTCCCTTCTTCAATGGCTCCTTTTATCTTCTGTCCAAAGGACTCAGCATGGCCCTCATGTCCCTCAGGGGCCACCCTGCCCTCATGTCCTCACTTAAGTTATCATCTTGGATTACTTGTGACTCTTCCAGGAAGCCTTGGCACATACTGCAGTATTGGTCCGGGCAGTCCTTCACCTCCTAACGGATTCACACTCATCTGTGAAGACTTCACTGGAGTCAGGAAGCGATCCCAGAATGCCCTCCCTCCCCATGCCTTCCTTTCTGTGACCGATCCCCTGTGACTACAATGTCATATTAGCCTCTGAATTATTTCTATAGTGCCAACATGCTGGCAAAGCTCACTCACTCTCTCTTGACAACTCAGCAACCTACCGCTTGACTTACAGGCCGGGTGTCTCTAAGTCAGCATAGACTCTGTGGTCACGTTGTTTTGTTGTTTTCTAGATCAGTGGGGCAGTGAATTAATCTGGCCCTTCCAGCCCTAGGCCTCCATGGCAAACCCCACCCTCTGTGTCTGGGCGTATGGCCCATTTCCATTTTGGAGCCTATGATGCTAATGAGGTAGGATTAACCCCACCTTCCTAGAGGGCATAATTCAAGTCACCACCCCAGGTTTTCTTGGGGGTGTGGCCTGCAAGTGAGCCATCATCTTGGATATCTGTGTTAAAGCAAGGGCTAACTTCCTGGTTTAAAGTGTTCTATTCAGCAACCCACTAGCTTGTTGCTTAATTAAGAAAAGCAGGAGGCTGCGGGTGTAGAACTGACTGAGACCAGATCTGAACTGCTTAACAAGCTGACCTCTGGACAGCGTGAGGCTGAAAAGCCCTCGATGTGTGCACAATGCCATCTCAGTGCCCTCCCTTCCAGATTGAGGGTGAGCAGGAGACCAGTTCCCCTGCTGAATCATCTTTTTTTTGGTGGGGGGGCATCACTGCCCTCTGGTGGTGGGAGTAGGAGGCCCAGCC
Organism: Nesogale talazaci; assembly: GCA_004026705.1. Taxonomy (NCBI): domain Eukaryota; kingdom Metazoa; phylum Chordata; class Mammalia; order Afrosoricida; family Tenrecidae; genus Nesogale; species Nesogale talazaci. Next base: position 4,182 of record PVJH01011619.1, on the reverse strand, counting down.
TTGCTGCTGGATTTGAACCTCCAACCCAGTGGGCCGCAGTCCTGCACACAACCACTACGCCACCGGGGCTCAGCCCCTGAATCATGTTAATAAACACCAATCAAATACCAGTCACCACACCCAAAGATGGCTGGCCCTGGACTCTGGGAGCCATAGTGGGGACATGAGTCCCAATTCACTGCCTTGCTTGACAATCAAGCAAGACCTTCTTGGACTTTCCTCCACTTGGGGTGTCTGCAGCTGTGCTGAACGACGTGGGCAAAGTTTACGTTCTTGTTCTGGATCTTGTGTTGGGCTTGACCCCTTTTGACCTCTGGTTTTGGGGACTTGAGCTGGCAGTGCATCTCCTGATCTGACTCACCGGCTTCTGCAGCCTTGTGAGCCCACAGCCAGCCTTCGAGTGAGTGAGGGGAATTCTACAGATGAAATATGAGCTACAGATTTGGCAACCTTGCGTCCATAAGCCATTTCCTTGATAGTTCACCAGTTCTCTGAAACATTGTAGCCAATCGTAGGACTGAGGAGAATGCTGAGGGAGGAGAGGTGCTGGCTATCTGGAATAGCCTTTTGGAAAAGTCAACTGAGCGGGCTATCTTAAACTTCCACCTCATAGGGACCAGCCCCTTGCTGAGTCTTCAAAAATAAATGATATATTACCCCTGTACCACCGTACCCTCATTGACTAATCTTTGCCCCCGAAGGCCAAGCGTCAACTCCTCAGGGATGACTTCGTGGATCGTCGATTCTCTTGCTACCTACGTACTACGGGTTCGATGTCCCTGTGGTGTGTTTCTAAGTATCAGTGCCTGTATCAGACTCAGCTGCAACAGCCTATAAGCTCAAAGGCAGTTTGGCACTGGACAGCTGTGTCTACCTCAGCGGTTTTCAACCTTCCTAGTGCCTCGACCCTTTAATACAGTTCCTCATGTTGTGGTGACCCCCAACCATAAAATACTTTTCATTGCTACTTCATAACTAGATTTGCTACTGTTACGAATAGGGTGACCTCTGTGAAAGAGCCATTCCACCCCCAAAGAGGCTGAGACTCCCAGACTGAGAACTGCTGGTCTACCAGGATGCTTGTGTCTCTGGATAAATTGTGGAAAATCAGTAAAAATGGAGGATGGGGGGGGATTAGCCCTCTCTATTATGTTAGCTTTTCAGCAATACCACCAGTATTTTAAGTACCAGCTAGGTCACTCCGAGGGAACAGGTTTTATTGGTGCTTCCAGATTTAGAGCAGACTAGGAAGAAGGAATGGCTTTCCAGTTTGGAGGACTTGGCCACCGAAAGCCGCCTGAGCAGCAGAAGCTCGTGGTCGTGGTCTCCTGTAGAGGATGAGCCCCTCCGGACGGGAGCTAGGTAAAGTAAGCTGGAGGAGAGCCACCTCCTCAGCAGAATCAGCCGCCGTGACAAGGACGGGGCGGTGCTGTGGGGCCCTCCGTTTTCTGATGTGGTTTGACCAAATGAGAAGAAACTGCCAGCATCCATTAATAGTTGGAATGTGGAAGCGTGGATTTAGGAAAAGTGGAAGCCATCAAAAATGAAGTCTGACTCAAAAGATCAGTATCATATGCACTCGTGAATATTTTGAATCTGTTAATCATATGATTTACCATGCTGGGAACGACAAATTGAAGAGGAATAGTATCACATTCATTATTATTTTTTTAATCTTTATTAAATTTATTGGAACACAGATTTTCTAAATGACATTTGATTTTGGCTCTTACTACAGGTTGTTTCTCTTTTTTCAGATTTTTAAAAATCATTTTATTGGGGGCTCATACAGCATTTTTCACAATACATAAGTAAACATACTGTGCCAAACACCTTCACATGTCCACTGCTATTATCGTTCTCCAATCATCCACCTTCGCATTCATTATTAAAAAGAGTACTTCAAGGTCTGTCTTGAAGTACAATGGTGTTTGTGATGGGATAATTTTATACATCTATAAGGAAGACCAGTGAACACAGTTATTACTCAAATTCACACACCAACCACTAAAGACAATAATGGAACAATTAAAAAAAACCTCTACCAACTTCTTTGATCTGAAACCGACCAAACATGCAATCAAGATGTGGTTATAATTACAGGTGATGGGAATGCAAGACTTGGAAACAAAAAGGATCGTTACCTGGAAAATATGACCTCAGTGATAGAAATAAAGCTGGAAGTTGAATGATAGAATTTTGCAAGATCAAATACCTTTATTCAGTAGATGGTGACTACATGTGGATCTCACCAGATGAAATAAACAGGACTTAAATAGACTAGCTATGTGGGATGAGGAAATGAAGAAGCTCAATGTCATCATCTAAAATAAAGCTGGGGGGACTGGAGCATTGGTTGCTTATATGCAAGTTCAGGAAATGCTGAAGAAAATTAAAACAAGTCCACAAAAGCCAAAATGCAATGTTGAGTATATCCCATCTGAAATTGTAGATCTGAAGAACAGAATTGACACATTGAACTCTTAATGACCGAAGGCATGACAAGTTGTGAGGTGACAACTACCATGAACTTCCAGAGGAACAGTCAAATTTCTTGGAAGAAGTACAACTAGAATACTCCTTAGAAGCAAGGATGGCAAACCTTCCTGGCATGTACTTAGGACATTCCCAACTGTAGTTAGAAAAGACTTCATGTTTGGTAAAAAGTCAGTAAAATGAGGAACCCCCTTGAGGAGATGGATTAACAGTGGTTACAACAATGGACTCAGACATAACAGTGCTGAGGATGGTACAGGTCCAGGCAGAGTTCTGGGTACATATGGCCATCTCGAATGGGAACCAAGTCTACAGCATCTAAAACAACAGTGTATTTAGAGCTCATAGTAATAATCAAATAAGTCAGAGAACTGAAATACTCGTTGGGTTTGTTGATGCGGGATTAGGAGTGAGTGGCAATGTTTTATTCTTGCCAAGAGCACCCACAGTGAAATACAGACCACAGCAATCATTTCCATATGTATAATTGATTGGCATTGACGATATTCTTCCAGTTGTGCAGTCACTTTCATTTTCATTTTCCCAGTTGGGTCTCGCCCACTAGCAGAAACTCAGTGTCTCCTAAGCTTCCTCATTCATCCTTCAAACTGCTGCCATCACATTGATCCCAGATAGACCTGAAAGACAACAGGCTTTTGTTTAGCTTTAAAATGTTAAGGAGTGGGCTGAGCCCCAGGGGTGTAAGTGGTTGAGTGCGGGTTTGTGGCCTGCGGGCTTGGCGGTTCAAATCCAGCGGCGGCTCTCAAGAGCGGCACTGGGGTAGCATCCATGACCACCAGAGGCAGTGATGACCTAGGTGTTAGACTTCTAACTGCAACACCAGCAGTTCAAACCCACCAGCCTCTCCACAGGCAAAAAGGGAGATAACCTTTGTAAGTTATAGTCTATATAAAAGTCATGTGAGTCAAAGTCCACTTGATGGCAGTGGGTTAATTTGGGCTAAGGCGGGAGTGGGAAACAACACAGTTGCAAAAGATAATGTAGCTAATTTTTAAACTTAAGAATAGAACAGAGGGCTGAGCCCCGGTGGCGTAGTGGTTGTGTGCGGGACTGCGGCCCACTGGGACGGAGGTTCAATTCCAGCAGTGGGGCTGGGCCTCCTACTCCCACCACCGGAGAGCAATGATGCCAAAAAAAAAAAAAAAAAAAGAATAGAACAGAAACCACAGGGGTAGAAATAAGAAACAGGAAGCTGCCTTTTAAAAAAAAAATAGGTTTGCTTTTATTTTTATATTGAAAAAGTTTTTTTTCTCTTTGTAAATATACCCTTAATAAAATATTTACAAATTCTGTAATTTTACATATGTAATTCAGTGATTTTGATTACATTCACCAAGTGCAACCATTTTCACTATCTTCCCAACAAATCCATCATGGTGAATAGAAACTCAGTGCCCACTAAGCAGAGCCTTCTTTTCCCTGTCCCTCCCATCTCTGGGAACTACTAATAAGCTTTGGTATTTGCCTACTTTATATAAGTGAGATCATGGAATATTTGTCCTATAATTTATTCTGCACAATCTTTTCAAGATTCATCAAAGCTGTGTCATGTATGGAGACTTCATTGTCTTATGACGGAGTATCCAAGATGTGGATAGACCACATCTTGATTCCCTGTTCATCTGTTTGTAGACATTTAGGCTGTTTCCATCTTTCGGTGATAGT